>QEPC01002120.1:3213643-3231329 GCA_003113815.1 Sphenodon punctatus | reverse complement strand
GGGCAGAGGGGCAGGGGGCAAGAGGTGGGGGGAGGAGGAGGGGGGGATGGTGGAGTGACATGATAGGCTTATTGGGAGGCAGGAGGAGAGAGGAAAGAAGTAGGGGGAGAAGCAGGTGAGAGGGAGTGGGGAGAGAGAGGAAGAGAGGAGAGGGGCGGGTGAGAGCGAAGGACACGCATCATGGTGGGTCAGTGACAGAGGGGAGGAGGGATGGGTCTCACCGTATCCAGGAATGGCAGGCCTCATATTTAATTATTTGTTCAGGGTTGCCAACTCTACAATTTTAAATGTTTCCTTAAAGTCTAAAATCAAAAGATTCACAATAAAATCAATTTGATTTTCTTTTTTTAAAATATGCTTCTAGCCCTCAAGGTTGCAGAGAAAGGCTGGAAAATACGGCTACAGCTCAATCCAAAGACTCAGAAACTGGCATTTTATTGTTTCTTGAACATTTCAAGCCAAAATATTTTAAACTTTTAACAGCCGATCTCATGATTTTTGTGGGCCTGACTCATTATTTTTAATGTTTTGGGTGGCAATCCTGCACACTTTGACACATTCCATTAGTAGTATCCACTCACTGGACAAACACTTGCATTTCCTTTTGTTCAGTGGGATGAGCTACAGAGTGGCAATAACCATCCTCACTTTCCTTGTTATGGCACAGTCAGAAGCAGATTTCAAAGCATTAGGAATTTCAAAGTGTGGGAAGTAACAGAAAGCAAGTTATAATAACAGGTTGCATGCACCACAGTCTGGAGAGTGGGTTCAGTCTGAGTGTGTATGCAGAAGCATTAATGCTTTCGCCAAAGCCTTTTTGAACTAGCCAAACCACTTGAATTTATAAAATTGGGTCAAGCATTTTATGGGGACAGGGTTTACAAGATTTCTAGCATTTCCTCTCCTTACTAGATATACCACAAGACCAATGTCTCTCATTTGCCATCCCAGCTGGAACTCTTGACTGAAGAAATGTATCATAATATTTCAGAAGTTTCCAAAGAGATTTATGTGCAGTGGAATCCATATAAATCAAACTAAACTCTTTTTCATTCAAACGTCTCCTAAGTCAATTAAAGGTGCTACATTTTACAAGGAATAGCACCATCTTCCCTATTCCAGTTGCCTGATATCGTGAAGCTGCTGCCTCAGAGGCCCTTTTTGCACAGACGTCCCCCCTCACCCACGTGTGCGGGGGTCAGGGGAGGCATCCATGCAACCACTGCCGTGGGTAGGGGTGCGCTCCTACGCCCCACCCACCTCCACCCATCGCCCACTGTCAGGGTTGCCCCTTATCTCCGCAGGCGGGGACTCTGATGCTGGGGAACCCCGGCTCGCCGAGGGGCTTGCTTCCTGACTCCTCCCACTGCCGTGGCTTCCCCGGCACGTCCATCAGGTGCGTGGCGGAGTCCAGGGGTTGCTGAGGCAGCACCATGTCAGGACATCACTGTGGGGCCCTCCCCCACCGCTGGGCAAAATGCAGGGACGGGGCCAATGCCATAGCATCGCTCCTTGTGGCTGCAGGCACATCGGGAGGGCGTGGCAGACACTATAAACACTGGCGCGGCAAGGCATATAGCACCGATGATCATACTAGACTGGCCCCCTACTGGGAGCAAAGTACACTGTTGATACTGATTCTTGTATATGTGCCTTGGTGTGTTCCTTCTTGTTGTTATTATTATTATAAGCCTTTACATAGCGCCAGCAATGTACCTGGTGCTTTACAGAGAATAAGATAAACACAGTCCCTGCCCGAGAGCTTACAATCTAAACACAGTGGGGGGGAGACAAGGAAGGGAGAACAGAGGGAGAGACAAGGGATGCAACATTCATGAGGATGTGAGAACTCAGGTACACGTTCTTGGCTTGGTTACGGTACATTGGGAGTTTGCAGATAACAGGTGGGAGAAATCCGGGGTGGGGATGATTAGCAGGAGTTAGGAAGGGCAGAGCGGAAGAGGTGGGTTTTGAGGAGGGACTTGAAGGTACGAAAGGAGGGGGCAAGGTGGACGTGGGCAGGGAGGGAGTTCCAGGTGTGCGGGGCAGCGTGGGAGAAGGGACGAAGGCGGTTGAGGGAGCAGGGGAGGCGTGGAAGGGTGAGGGAGTGGATGGAAGAGGAGCGGAGTGCTCGAACAGGGGTTCGGAGGGAGATCAGGGCAGAGAGGTAGGGGGGAGCGAGGTTGTGAAGGGCTTTGTAGGTGAAGACAAGGAGCTTGTGCAGAATATGCTCAGGAAGGGAGAGCCAGTGGAGAGACGAGAGGAGAGGCTGCACATGGTCAAAGCGACAGGCTAGGTGGATGATCCTGGCAGCAGAGTTTTGAACCGAGATGAGGGAAGCAAGGTGAGAGCAGGGAAGGCCAGTGAGGAGGAGTTACAATAGTCAATGCGTGAGATGACTAGGGCAGTTTTGGAAGAGGAGACAGATGGAAAAGGGCGGATCTTAGCAATGTTGTGGAGGGAGAAGCGGCAGGATTTGGCCACGGAGTCAATGTAGGGTTTGAAGGTAAGGTGCGAGTCGAAGATGAAGCCCAAGCTACGGGCTTGGGGGACAGGGAGGATGGAAACCCCATCAATGGCAATTGACAGGGAAGAGGGAGAGGAAGGATTGGGAGGGAAGATAAGGAGTTCAGTTTTCGCCATGTTCAGTTTGAGTTGGCGTTGAGACATCCAGGCGGAGATATCAGAGAGACAGTTGGTGAGATGAGCTTGAACAGAGGGAGAGTGAGAAGGAGTGGAGAGATAGAGTTTAGTGTAGTCAGAGTATAGGTAGTATTGGAAACTGTGGGAGGCAATGAGTTTGCCTAGGGATTGGGTGTAGATAGAGAAGCGGAGAGGGCCAAGGACAGAGCCTTGGAGAACGCCAACCGAGAGGGGCAGGGAGGAGGAGGGGGAGAAGTTAGGAAGAGATACATTGAAGGAGCAGTCAGAGAGGTAGGAGGAGAACCAGTCGAGGACAGAGTCCCAGAATCCAAGGGAGTGAAGCGATTCAAGCAGGAACGAGTGGTCAACAGTGTTGAAGGCAGCAGAGAGATCAAGGAGGACAAGAACCGAGTAAAGGCGGTTGGATTTAGCCTCAAGAAGATCGTTGGTGATCTTAGCCAGAGCGGTTTCAGTGGAGTGAAGGGGGTGGAAGCCTGATTGGAGGGGGGTCAAGGGAGAAGTTGGCAGAGAGGAGGTCCAGGCAGTCGGAGTAGACAACGTGTTCAAGGAGTTTGGAAGCAAAAGGGAGGAGTGAGACAGGACGGTAATTAGAGGGTGCAGAGGGATACAGAGTGGACTTTTTGAGGAGACAGTGGCCTGTTTAAAGGCAATGGGGAAGGAACCAGTAGAGAGGGAGAGGTTGATGATGTGCAGGAGGGGAGGGGCAACGGTGGAAGCAATGGAGGTCAGGAGGCAGGAAGGAATGGGGTCCAGGGGGCAAGTGGGGGGGTTGAAGGAGGAGAGCAGGGAGTCTGTGGAGTTGTGTGTCTCATGTGTTTGTGTGGCATGGTTGGTGAGTGTCCTAACCCCTAGTGTATTTCCCTTAGAGTGAGTGAGTGCGAGCACGAGTGAACGACCATGTGCCTGTTTTCCCCTCCAGGGATTCCTACCCCTCCCCTGTCAGGGTGCCAGTCCTCCTCCATTCCCTACGGAGCCTAGGCCCTGGTCCTTCCTCTCCTCACTGTCGGCACTAACATTCCCCTCCCCTGTGCTGCACATCAGGTGTGCATGGTGGGTGAGAGGCAAGAGAGAGCACTCCAGTACAATCTGCTCGGCACCCTATGATGATAGCGGCATTCCTGGCCACTACTCTATCCTGATGGGCATTGTTAATCAGCAAGCCATCTCGGAGCACTGCACGGAGTTGACTTTGCCTCGCGAAGTCCGTCAGGGGGTTCCTTTCCTTGTTAGAGGCCTTACCCATCCTTTCCTTGTGTCCTTTCCCCTTCCCCGTAACATCCACGCATGGAGGCACTGGGGACAACAGAGGTGCCTCCACATGTGGAGGTGGATGGGTGTCCATGCGATGGGCCACCCATGCACTGCCCACCCACTGCAGCCTCCACCCATCCCTCCTGCACCGCCAGTCCATTTGAAAAGAGCCAAAGTCCTGTTAAGTGTTGTGAGTCTTTGAAGTGGCAGCTAATACATTTGATTTTCATCCTGCATACCACAGATTAATGGTTCACATCCAGCTTTCAGCCCTAAACATAGTGAGGCTTTCCCAACCCCAGACTCCGCACACTTGGGATGGAATGCTGGATTTGAAGCATCAAGCTCTGGTATGCAGGATAAAAAGTGAATGTGTGTTAACACAACCACTTAAGACTAGGCCTGGAACGAGTAACCATGAAAATTAGCAAATCCGTTGAGTATGAACGAGCCAAATGAACCGGGAACCGAACATTATTTGTCCAATCTTCAATCAATTACCTGTTGTTTTTTTTATTTGGTTTGTTCAGTTCACTCATTTAACTTGGCTCATCTGGTTTGTTTCTTTCTGCCAGTTCCAGTTTTTACCACTCTTTTTTTTTTCATTGTTCTTTGTGAAAACAAACGAAAACCAGAAATGAACAAAATAAACAAACCAAATGAAATAAAATTGCAAAAAAATCTGTTACTCAACCGTTTTGACGAATGTTGTTCGGGTGTCAACTGCAACCTGCTTGAAATTGGGGGGAGGGAGATGCAAGCAAGTATTCTGCTGCACATTTCCCCTCTATTAAGACTCTTTAACACTTAAACAGGGCAGGAGAGGGGGGGGAAACCTGTTTTTCAAGATTCTACTTTTCAGCTGCTCAGCACCCCCTCACCAACCCAACCAACCCCCAATACCACATTACCGCTCTTTCTCAAATTTAGTCTCTGTAACTGAATCTTAACAATGTAAATCATCACATTGATTTCTATCGGACTGAGTATTTTTATAGTCTTAATAAAGATTCTTAGCAGCATTTTTAATATTGCTTGCTTGTTTTGGACATTGGACAGCATACAGTTCTAAAGATAGATCCATTTCTGTAAGGTCCATTTAAGCTGAAGTTCTAAGAAGTCAAACTGTCAAACTGTTTTAGATATCCCACTAAATTCAACTTAAGGAGACTCCACTGTATAAACTAAATTAATAGCTGGAGATTTGGGGGCATGGGTGGGGGGGAAATCACCTTTTTTCAGACTACTTCATCCATCCCATAAAAAAAACTTACCCCGCACTTGTCTAGTCTCTCATTTCACATACAAATTCCCCAGTTTGTACATTGCCTTTGCTGCCATGGCACCTTCTATAACAATAAATTATTAACAGCTCATAAATTCTAAGTCAGCAATTATTCCCCCCAAAAGGTTACCCTGATCAAATGACTTCTATTCTACCTCAGTTCAAAGCTTTCTGATAAAAAAAAAACAGGAGGGAAAAGACCAAAACATCGCTATGCCTAGTTCTCATTCCAACCCCGTGTCCCCTAGTTTCAAAGGGCAATCTTTGTTTTTGAAGTTAAGGATGTGCAGTCAGCTGTCTTGAAGAGTTTCTTATTAGATGTTTTCCTACAGGGCCGGTTTCTGTGTCTGCCTTTTTGAAAATGTTCGCATCAGCCTAATGTCTTTTTTATTTGCTTGTATTACTGAGGCCTGTTCACGTCAGTATGGTTAAAGTTGTGCTGGCATTTTCATGGCAATCTTTTCTTCAGATCACTGTAACAGAGACTAAACTGTTCCCACATAATGAAGCATATATTAGGGCTTTGTTGAGAGACTTGAACAACATTGTTCTGTTAAAGAATGGGCACAACAGGTAAAGCTGTATCACTCTTTCATTTGCATCTAGGCTCTGGGAGAACATTTCAACATGGCAGCAGTGGGGATAGACATAATGAAAGGTTTCAAATATGTAAAGCAAAGATAGGTTAGACAGGCATCTCTCAGAAATTGTGGGTGGCAAGGGACTGGAATAGGTAACATTTAGGGTTCTTTCCAACTCTATTATTCTAGTATATTACTTTCAGTTCCTAGAAAAGTATTCTAAAACAGTCTGTTTTTCTTATATTTTATACAAGGAAATTAGCCATTTGAAGCAATTACTCCAAAAACAAAATCTGCACTGCTGTCCCCAAGGAGATCTGCTTTGCTGTGACCCAGTGGACAGCGTTAGGAAGTTTGCAGGGACAACAAACACCTGGCTTTAACTTCCTCTTTGGACCTTGGCTTTCTTAATTGTTTCTTCAGTAATGGAAGGTTGACCTTGGTGTCCCAGGAAGGTGTCAGACTCAGTACCCAGTGTCAGCAGGAAGCCTTTGTTTGTATATAGACTCATGTGGCTCATCCTCATACTGAAAGGGTTTAACAGGGTTGACCAGTGAGAGGAGAGGCCATTCTTGTTCCAGTGCACTGCTAGCTATCTGAAGCACTGTGAAAGTCACTTACTAGCATCCAAGTGAAGGAAGACAGAGGAGGCAGTGTCTGTGTTTCCTTTAGAGTCCAAAAAACAGCAGGCAAAAAGAATGAAACAGTTTATTTGTGGCTGGTCCCGGAGGAAAACAAATTCAGGTCAGGACTGGGATCCTTCTACGGGCCCAGATACCAGCTCATCACAGGTCACCCAAGTCAGTCAGTGGCCTCCATAAATGAGTCTGGGCTACACTAGTGTTTTACAAACTGGGTGGGTAGGTGGGTGTAAAAATGTATCCGGAGGAAGAGATTGTGAAAAGCTACCAAACCCACAGGCTGAGCAAGAGAGAATGCTCAAAATTCTGTGATGAGTTTTCATGAGTTTGGTGTGAAAAACGCTGTGATGCGTTTGCCACCTACTTTGAGATAGATTTGCTCATATTTAAGTTGACATGGGGACTTCTGGTTTGAATACAGAGTCTGGGATTGAGGAGGCTTAGGATATTTTCAGACGTGATGGGGCTCAATTCGCCCCGCCACGGAAACACCCTACTGATTCCCTGCCGGGGCCAAAGCGTAATGGCCAACAGACATGTTGGCCGCTCCCAGCAGGGAATCCGGGGGGGAGCCGCACGGCACAACATGCAGCCGCATTGCCCCCCCCCCCCACGCTCCCTAGGCCGTCTTGGGAGACGGGCGGGCACCGCAGCCAATGCAGCCGCAGCGCCCGCCCGCATTGACCACGGCCCAGAATCCCGCCGCTGATTCTGGGCCGTGGTAGGGGGAC
This sequence comes from Sphenodon punctatus, assembly GCA_003113815.1. Classification (NCBI taxonomy): domain Eukaryota; kingdom Metazoa; phylum Chordata; class Lepidosauria; order Sphenodontia; family Sphenodontidae; genus Sphenodon; species Sphenodon punctatus. The sequence continues at coordinate 3,224,176 of QEPC01002120.1, read as the reverse complement.
AGACGTTACGGTCCCCTTGATCACGGGGGGAATCACATTCAACACGCAAACGGAAATGGTCCGGCCAGGACCTCCGTTTGCGTGTTGAATGTGATTCCTCCCTCCTCCCCGTGATTCATGGGGGTGAACATCTGGGGTTCCCTCCAACAGACACTATGGGATCACGATCACCATGTGGGGATTCACCGTGGTTGAGCATGATCTTGTAACGTCTGAAAATACCCTTAGTCTTGTCTAGTTTGCTTGAATCGGCTTCAGTCGGTTTCACCCACTGATCATTGTGCTTGGAGTGATACAGGCAACCAGTTGTGAATTAGATCCATACCTGTCCTGGCTGGTGAAAGCTAGCCAGGAGACTTTGGGGGCATTACTGGCTGGAGTTGTCAATGCCTCCCTTCAGAAGGGCAGGGTGCCTAACTGCCTCAAGATTGCAGTTGTCTGACCCCTGCTGAAAAAAACATCTTTTGACGTTGACTCCTCTGCCAACGACTGTCCGGTTTCTAATCTTCCCTTTTTATGAATGGGTGGTTGCATGCAATTTTAGGTGCACCTCAATGCTATTGAACTCCTGGACCCATGTCAGTCAGGATTTTGTCCTGGGTAGGGCACTGAGACTGAGCTTGTGGCCTTGATTAATGACCTCCATTTGACAATCAACAAGGTCAACTGTACCCTGTTGATTTTGTTAGCTCTTTCAGCGGCCTCTGATACAGTTGATCATGGGGTGTTGTTGGCATGGCTGCGTGATCTGACGGGTTCACGGAATTGCTCTGGTGCGGTTCCACTCACTCCTGGCTGGAAGAACCCAGAGGATGGTGATGGGTAGTGGCTCATTGTCCCCTCAGGAGCTCCCTTGTGGGGTCCCGCTGGGTTCTATACCCACTCCTGTTCAATGTGTATCTGATGCCCCGGGTGAGGTTGTATGGAGATTTGGAGTGAAGTGTCATCAGTATGCTGATGATACCAAACCCTCTCTCTTTTTCATCTGACCCAGGTCTTGCAATCTCGGTGTATACCTGCCATTTGACACTGGATGCAGGTCAGCCAACTGATGCTAAATCCAGACAAGACCGAAGTGATGATGGTCGGCAGGCCATGTGACCTGGGAGACATAGAGACCCCTGCTATTGATGGGGTCCAGCCTCCTTCAGTCACTCCGTTCGCAGCCTTGGGGTGCTCTTGTATCCATTGCTGCACCTGGATTGCCAGCTTGCAATAGTGACCAGGAGCACTTTTCACCAATTAATCTGGTAAGAAGACTGCAATCTTTTTTTTAAAAAATCAGATATGGATTTGGCCACTGTTGTCCATGCCTTTGTAACCTCAAGGCTAGACTACTGCAATGCACTCTACATGGGGCTGCTCTTGATGTCCATTTGTAAGCTCTATTTAGTGCAGAATGAGGTGGCCCATCTTCTGTTAGGGGCAGTCACCAGGATCATATTACACCTGTGCTCCAGAGTCTGTACTGGTTACCATTAGCTTTCCAAGAACAATTCAAGGTGCTGGTTTGGGTAAACAGGTTTGACCTCGGGTATCTGAAAGATCACCTCCTCCCTCATGTCCCATCATGGCCTCTGAGATCAGCCAGGAGCACCCTCTCACGGGTACCATCTGCCTGTGAAGTTTTTAAAGCTAGGGCATGCAGAGAGGTGTTCTCAGTGGCTGTCCCATAATTATGGAACTCCCTCCCCTTGGAGGTTTGTTTAAGATTGAGCCTGATCATCTTCTGGAAACACTGTAACACCTTTTTATTTGGACTGGTGTTTGGCAGGCAAGGATAGGGTGGGCTGGGTTTGAGTTGGGGGGGGCAAGAGGACTTTTAGATGTTTTTATTGATTGTAAGCTGCTCTGAGCCTTGATGGGAGGGGTGGCATATACATTCAAATAAATAAATGTATTAATTAAATCTCAGCTGTTCCATCCACATCTAACACATGATTTCTGATTGGTGTTGCAGCTACTAATCAAAAGACAAATTCCAGTAATGAGAGCACCCATTAGGCTATTGAGGTTGCTTGGACAAGCCATGGGGTTTGCCCCTCCCAGAGCAGGCCCTCAGGAATACCCACAGTTGAGGATTATGGTGTGGGTTGCTGGAGGTTCCTGCCTGTTGAACCTGGGAGCTCATTCTCCCCTCACAGGAAACTCAACCAGGCCTTCCTCTTAGTTTAGGCCCTCTGCCCAAATGGATACCTGTCTTCTGAATGCAATGGGGAATTGCACTCTGGAGTTGGTACTCCCACTCTCCGTCTCAGCTACACTTCTGCTGTTGTTAGGCTCCTGTCAGTGAAGGCAGCACTCCAGGTGCTGTTTAAGTACCCCTGCCTCTCTCCTGAGCCCACAGAACCTCTTCTCAGGCAGCCATCTTGTCTCTCTCCTCGCCTCACTTTCTCCCTGAGCTCTGTCTGCTGAGCTAGCACCTCATCTCTCCCTGCTGGGCCTTCACATCAGCTGCCCAGAGGCAGCATGTGGTCTCAGCTCTAGTACTGAGTTGAGAGCAAGTGTTCTTTTCACTACAGGAAATACCTACCTTTTTGGAGTCCTTACAACCATTCATCGATTTCCCAACTGGTCAGTGATTCCGCGTTTCCGCCATTGCAAGATCGGCGTCCGCAGTTTTCTGTCATTTCCATCACTTTCTGGGATTTCTTTGGACTTTCCAGGATTTTTCGGGACTGTCCCTTTGCGTCAATTTCCAGCACGTTTGTGTCACTTAGCTGGTATATAATGCATACACTGCTAAGCATAGTTGGCAGCAGGTCAGTTCATGTAATCAATTAGCAAAAAAGCTGATAAGTTTCCTCATCACGTGAATGAAGGCAAATGACCTGTTTCTAATGGTAACAGCGTTCACTGCAATTGCTCGTTTCAGACCTAGTCAGCTCCTCCTCAGTTTTGTGAGTCCAGCAATGCTCTCTTCTCCTGGGCAATGCCTCCTTAGGGGGTTACACTTGTATTTAGGAATCTGTTTTCTCAAGCTATTAACACTGTTCTTCTATGTGTGAATGTTTTAATGTTAGCTGATGAAATATTTATATATTACTAGATCTCAACCATCTGTTCCATACACTCGCATTCACTTATATCCCTAAAAAAAAGACTTGACCAGTTACCTGAAGAGAAAGTATATTTTTCCAAAGTGTCTGCTATATTTTTGATAAACCAGTCTGTCTCTGATCTAATCCTATTGCAGTGAAAATGAAAGCCAAAGCTGAGAGGAACTTCACAAAGTATTTCAGCTATTTTCCCCCATCATTAGAGAACTCTCACAGAAAGCTATGAAACTTACATTGGCACAAAAACAAATGGGTATAAGCTAGATGTGACCCCCTCAGATCATACCCCTCAGAAGAGTTTCTTGGATATGATCCTGGCAGCAAAGCCCTAAAAACCTATGTTCACTCTGTGGCTTACTCCCAAGTTTGAGTGAATGTACATAACACTTGTTTCCATGTTAGGTGGTTGGATAGTGATGAGTATTATGTGTAGACACACTCTGTGGGTCAGGACCCCAAGTGGGGCTGCACAATCACTATTGATATTATTTTCTATACGTTGCTGGTCTGTTTTGCCATCTGGGGTCATCATGGGTAACGGAGGAGAACCCTGCTGGGGCTGTACTATGGCCGTGTGAGCCAAGTGTCCTTCAATGCAACAGGGACAGGGACATTTCAAAGGTTTACTTATACCCAACTGGTTCTGGAGAGAAAGTACTTCACTCTGCCCTGTGCCTTTTCATCACTCCAAGAGGAGGCCCCAATGCTCCATCACAGTCTGGGAAAGGCCTAGTTCCTCACTGCTCCTGAGGAGAGCTCCAGCACTTTCATTGAACTGTAAGGGCCTCTTGGTTTGTCGTTGCAGCTTGGTCCCTCCCCATCTCTGCCTGTGGCGCACAAAATTTAGTTTTCCAAGGACTATATTTTTTTTAAATCTTGGTTAAGGTTTTATATGAGAGTGCTAGGGTAGGATGTGGTGACCTACCATATGCAAGGAATCAGACTAGATGACTTGACATTTTCCTCTGTCCAAGGACGAAATCTGTTAATTCTGTTAATTTTAATAACCATCCAGTTACTTTATCAAGACATCATGCTAAATTACAGATGGTGCCTTGAGTTAATCCTTCTCATTGTAGTCTAGCAAGAATGTGGTTGCCATATTGCTCCCAAATGTAAGAACTGTAGACAAAATAGTTCAGATGATATCTTTTATTGGATTACCTTCTGGACTAAATGAAGATTTAGGTATAAACACAGAAATAACAGAAACATTGTATTTAAATATTTTGAAATGCTACTAAATTTCCTTCTTGATCCTTTTTTCTTTGATCCCCCTCCCTAGTGTTTACCATTATGTATGTAGATAATATCTTAACCTGAATTTTGCTTTTCATTTGAGTAGTGGTTTCCTGTCTTTGTATTAAACATTTGAAATGCTAATGAGCTTTCCTAACAGCTCCCTCCCAAATGATTGCTTTCATATATATATATATATTGTATTTTGTTCAGTCTCTAGTTCCAACTTTGCCAGAGGAAAGGTCCTGTGCAGCCCAAAAACTTGCATACTCTTTCCTGAAGAAGCTGGTCTAATAAAAGGTACCATCTGAATTACTTTGTCTCCATCACTAATCCTTCACAGAATATCTTGGTTCAACACTAAAGTTGTCTGTCCCATAAGATGTTTGCTGACGGGATTGTGTCAACAAAGAAAAGTCACACAGTGAAATAGATTTTAGGAGGCTTGGGTGGCAACAGAGGTAACACCAGCTACAGGACAGTCAGCAGCTTCTCTATAGCTACAAACTGGGGGAGAGGTGGTCCCCAGGAGCAGCATAGGCAGCATTAGAGTGCCCAGAGACCCTGTCACCAACTCTGCTGCTCCTGAGGAGCGCTTCTCTAGCTGGGTGAAGTGGAGTTTGTTCTGTCAGGGCTCTTGATCCTCACTCCACTGCACTTCACTCTGCGGCAAATCTTGCAGGGCTCTCTTCGCTCCACCGGAGCCCCGCAGGGGCAAATAGAATGTCTCGAGGAGCCTTGTTTTGCCCCACCAGATCAGAACTAACAACTTCTACTTGCCACTGGACTGCTCCTTGAGTACACCCACAATCATTGTGGGCATGAATGAGGAGCAATCCAGCAGCAGACAAATGTCAGGCATGTGTAGCAGTTCCTACACAAATATAATGACTTTCTGCATGTCTCCCACCTGAACTGCTGGCTAGTGGCTAGGCTACCATTACATCTACTGACACTCCTAGAATGACAGTACAATATAAGTTATGTCATCCAGAATTCCACTCTCTAGGTTTTCCTAATGTAAAAACCTAAGAGCTAGGTTGCATCCTAAAGTATTTGGATGAACTTGCATCTGTAAGAAACAAGGGGGAAGGCAGTACTGAAGAATATGAATGTTAATTAAGACAACACTGTTGCCAAACTGATTTGGTAACCCGAAAACAGATTGTTCACAAAGCCCTCTTAAATTCTTTATTAGACCTGTGTTTTACAAAACTCTCTTCCAGAATCTCTTTTCTTCTCAGTGGAGAGATTTTGCAACCCAGTCCTTTTTTACACAAGCTTTATTGTTATGTCCTGTCTGGCATGGTTTTCAACTACATCTTTGAGACAAACTCATTTACCATCTCAAAAATGTAGCAAGTTTTTGGAAAATAGTTTGTGCTGCAGTATAGTAGGCAAACAGACTTGTCAGACTTTGTACCAATGTCTAAATGGCACCTTTTTACTAGAAACTGACTGTTAATATGGCTTTCCCATCATTGCATTTTAAGGAGACTGTGTAAAGTCCACGAGAGAGAGAGACTTTGTCTTCTTTATTTAACAAGTGACATTATTTTCCTTCTTCCTAGCAACCCAAACCAGTGCCAAAGGACTTGTAATTAGGCCCTCAAGAGAGCTATCAGGAAAGAGCATGTTAGATCCCATGCTCTAACTGCACTTTACAATTTATATGAAAACATAAAATAAGTAGAGGAGAAATGTTTGCCTAACCTAATATCTATATGACAAGTCTGAAGGTCTGTATGACAAGTCTGATATGTTTGCCTAACCTAATATCTGTATGACAAGCTCAGATATCTGACATTCCTTTAGAAGTGTATGAAAGAATATTTTAAATGGCATTTCAAAAACACCACATTAGGTTATTAATTATTATTAATTATTATTATTATTATTATTATTGATCTAGTTAATCCTACCCTAGTGCAGGAACTGGACTTGATGATCTTGGATATCTCTTCCAGCCCTGTGCTACTATGATTCTAGGCAGGGAAAAAACTGAACTAGGAAAATGTTGTTTCCTTTCCCTTTCCCTTCCATCCCTTCTTAAAAGATGCTTGGTGAAGATGCTCAGGAGTTTGGAAAGTTGGAATAATTTTGTCAGAGATGAATTAGTAGACACATAATACAATCAGTGATTAAGTGTATAAACTGTAGTTACAAACTACCGGATGGAGTTTAGCATAGGCTATTCCAGGTTAGCACACAAGTATCTCTTTATATATGGCCTATACACATGTATAGAATTGTACTGAGTTTCCTTTCACTTCTTTCCAGATCCCATGATTATTCTGAATTGTCCCTCTTTGTTATGCCATTTATTATTGCCATTGTTTAATTAAAACTAAAGAGATCAGCAGCCTTGTCCACAAAAATCATAAATCACCCATGTTCTATATTCTATTCAGGCTGAATTGTTACAGACCTCCTGAGAAATATGAGAACTCAAGCAGACCAGGAAATGTTTTTTTCAGATAAGAGAATTGTAGGGGAAGAAAAGCTAGTGCATGATTCATGTACAATTCTAGTTACTGTGATGAGAAGTGGATAACAAGTGTATACTCCAAGGAACAGCGAATGTAGAACATTGCTGTTTAATCCCAAACTTCAAGTACTTTGTTCCTACAATACGAAACATAAGCAAAAATCTAACTAGGTAGGGACGGTCTAAAGAATATGTACAGTGGAATGTCTTTGACAAAAGGTGAAAACAGACATGTACGCTAACCACCCTTGGTGGTCATTTATGCATGTTTCAGAGGGTGTTTTCAGACGTGACAGGGTGACTTCGCCCCATCATGGAAACAACCCTGAGATTCCCCGCCAGGATCACGCCGGCACAGCCAACAGACGTGCCGGCTGATCCCGGCAGGGAATCGGGGAGGGGCGGGTCCATGCGGCACCGCCCCCCCATGTTCCCCCGCCACCTGCCCTCTGGGGAGACGGGCAGGTGCTGCGGCCAATGTGGCCGTGGCAGCCACCCAATTTGACCACGGCCCGGAATTCCGCTGGAGATTCTGGGCCGTGGTCACCGGCCAGACGTTACTTTTTGTTAGCTCCCACTGGGGATCTCTTTGATCACGCTTTCGGGGATTGTCCCATGGGGAGCCCCGGAAGCATGGTTGAAATAGACCCCATGTGGGAACTGACTGTGGCAAACATCTGGCGGCCGCCGAACAGACGTTCAGGGCGCTTTGACCCCATGTGGGTATTGATGGGGGTTCACTGTGATCTCATAATGTCTGAAAATACCCAGGGCTGCATAGGGCACCAATACAGCCCTGCAACATGCATAAATAACCACCAAGGGTGGTTAAAGGGTGGTTAGCGTCATGTCTGTTTTCACCCAAAGTGTGGATCTTTACTATGGCTTTTATAAGCAGAATATGAAGCAACATTGATGTGCAAATCCAAGACAGGTGAATGCATTTGTTATTGCCCAAAAGTGCTGGGGAAATGATAAAAAATAAGTATTGCATAGATTATAGACAAAAATATACAAAAGACAATATTTATGTCAGAAGTCCCCAATTTCCAGATTCTCACACAAAGTGCAGTAACATCAGCAATCTGCTTCTTCATCTAACTTCAAGAAATCCTAGCTCCCACAGTCTCAGGGTGAACAGAATAATTACCATCAAATGGAATAGTAAAGGGACAGCAGCTTGACTTGGAATAAAAAGCTACACAGGAACTTCATGAGGACAGAAGAGATCCCATCAAGAATTATTTGAAGCAAATGAGACAAGCACCCAAAAATAATGAGAACCAAATTTAGAGCTTTACTTGCAGAGGATGAAAACTAAGAATTCAGTAATTTAGGAGAGAATTTGGGGGCATTTAAGAGAGGCATGTAATGCAAAACAACCTTTCTTGGTGACTTACCTGCGGGACCGCCTCACTCTCCATGCTCTGGAGCAGCCTCTGCGGTCCGCTGGGAGCGCCTTTCTCAAGGTTCCCCGGGAGCCACTATGGAGAGGGTGTTCTCAGTGGCCGCACCTAGGCTGTGGAACTCCCTCCCGGTGGAGGCCCGGGTGTCCCCGGATCTCCCTTCCTTCTGTCGTATGTGTAAAACCTGGCTGTTCCGCCTGGCTTTTGGTGAGGGAGATGGGGTGTAGGGTGGGATGGGGGGCTGGGAGAGGTGGAGTTGGTTCTGTGCCTTCTTTTTTTATTTGTATTCTTTGGTTTAAATTGATTTTAATGTGTTTTAATGCTGTAATCCGCCCCAGGTTGCTTGGAGCAGGAGGGGCGCGGTATCAAATGTTTTAATCAATAAATTAAATAAATAAATCAGCGCTAGCAAGGTACTGAGGTGGTCTACAGAACCATGTTATTTCCACTGGGACTGAAGATGATGCAGGGCTCACTTAAAAGCATTGATGTGTGGCAAAACAGGGCAGGGTTTACTCTAAGAAGAGGAAGTGGCATCTACGGGCAAGCTACTTTGTTCAGCTACTCCTATCCAGGGTCAATTAACCCCCCACACCATGTCTCTGAATAGAAGTAGCCACACAAAATATTAGTGTGTGGTAATTTTATCCAGGATAAGTTACTACACACTACTGCAAAGGGTGGGCTGTTCACTCCTGGTTAAACCCATATTTCATGTGACCATAACCTGAGCCATTTAGTTTCTCTGAGCCCTAATTATGTCCTTGACCTGCTTCTCTTTCCCCCTTTACATTCTCATTGAATTTCACGGCTTCCAGTATCACCTGTATACTGATGACACTCAACTGTCTCTCCACTCCTATTCCCCTTCCATCCAGTCTTGTATCACCGACTGTCTCACTGACATCTCCCACTTGGATGTCTCACCATCAACTCAAGCTTAATATGGCCAAGACTGAACTCTTCATATTCCTCCCAGAAATGTTTCCCTTCTTCTTACCTCTCAGTTTCCATTGACAGTGTCACCATCCAGCCTGTCCCTCGGGCACATAGCCTGGGGTTCATCTTTGACTCCTCCTTCTCCTTTTCACCTCAGATCCAGTCTGTTGCTAAGTCCTCTTGCTTTTCTCTGCATAACATTGCTAAAATCTGGCCCTCCCCTACTGCTTGCACTGTCAAAACCCTAGTCCATACTCTAGTCATGCTCCCACCGTGACTGCTGCAACTTCCTTCTTACTAGCCTCCCTCACTCTGACCTTGTCACTTCCATTTATCACTCTGCTGCCAACTCAAGGCCATCCACCTCACCCGTCACTTTAGCCATGTTCAAAACTTAAGCCTCTCCTCCCTCCACTGACACCTTCTACCTGAACAAATTCAGCACAAGCTCCTTGTCTTTACCTTCAAAGTTCTTCATGGCCTTGCTCCCACCTATCTCTCTGCACTTGTTTCCTGCCACATTCTCACCAGGACCGGCCCCAGGAATGTGCCACATATGCGGCCGCACATGGCCCCGCAGCTAGCTGGGGCCCCGCGTTTGCCTGGCTGGGCAGCAGGCTGCAGCCAACTTCTCCCCCAATAAGTTATTCTCCCTCCCCTCCCTGGCTCCAGACCCCATTCCTCACCTGCCTCTCCCTCCTAGTAGCGCTGCAGAAGCAGCAGCGGGGACACCCGATCAGACTGGGAGATAAGGCTGTTTGTTTACAAACAGCTCCTCCCGATGTGCTGATCAGAAGGTTGTAGCCTTGCAAAGAAGGTTCTTCAAGATGGCTCCTAACATTCTCACAACTGGGTTGTGCGCGCTCACCCTGTTCAAATAATAGACCACATGATGGTCTCGAGCTCCTCTAGTATAAAAATCACTCTCCCCCTCAGAATGACAGTTGCTTCCAACCCTTTCTAGAAATATAAGAAAAGAATTCCATGTGGGGCTGGAAGGGTGGGTATAGTGAAAATGTTTGGAGCCATCTCGAAGAACCTTGTTTACAAGGTAGCAACCTTCTGTTCGTCTTCAAGTGGCTCCTCACATGATATTTTTACATGGCTCTGCCAGGTGGGGAGTCCGTGGGTGCACCAGTGCATGGATGGGGCATGCACATGGCTGCACATGCATTCCCACTCACCCACCACTCATCCACACCCACATAGTAACCACTAGGGGCGGGAAACCGGCACAATCCGGTATCCGATAATGCCGGTATCGGGCGTACCGGCATTATCGGATTCGGCCCCGGTATTCCGGCCCGGTACCGGATTTCAGTGTTCCGGTTTTTTTACATTGCAGCCATTTTTAAATGGCTGCAATGTAAAAAAAATTAAAGCCCCAGCCAAACAGTTTTTT
>QEPC01002120.1:3190682-3208830 GCA_003113815.1 Sphenodon punctatus | reverse complement strand
CCCCGCCGGCACTATTTATCCTTCCCCTCACTTCCTGGATCAACGTGAGGCTCCTCCTCCCCCGCCCCCTGCAGGGTGTGCTGGGCGCGCCTGATGGCATGCGGAAGGGGGTGTGGCCCTACCAACGTCCTGGGCCGTGCTCCACTCCACCCCCTTGATCCGCACGAGCAGCCCGAGCCGACGCCGCAGCGATCCCTCCGGGCCGCTTCCTGACACCAGGCACCCACTGCACATCCATCTCCCACCCACTATACATGTTACAGGGCACCCATAGGGCAACACTGCAGCCCTGCAAATGTATAGTGGGTAGTGGGTGGAGAGTGTCTTGTCTAAAAATGCTCTTGTGGCTGTCTGGGATCTGTGTCATTTTAGGTGTCTTGGCTTTGTTATTTTGAAGAGTTAGGTGAAATTGCAAGTTGTCAAGCATAGGAAGGAAGTACATTCAAATGGGTAGAGCAGGAGTTTGGGATTTATTTATTTATTTGCATAATTTAGACCCCGTCCCTCCTGCAAAGCAGCCCGGGGCAGTTTACAATTTTAAACAAAATATAAAACAATTAAAAATAAACAAATATAAACAAACAGGTCTTATAGAATTGTCTAAAAGAGGGGAGGTCCGGGACCAACCAGGCTTCTGCCAGGGAGAGAGTTCCATAGCCTTGATGCGGCCACCAAGAACGCCCTCTCCATAGTGGCCCACAGGGATACCCAGGGGACCTTGAGAAAGGCACCCTCAGTCGACCACAGGGACTGATCCAGAGTCTGGGGAGTGAGGTGGTCCCACAGGTAGATGGGGTCCAAGCCATGTAGGGTTTTAAAGGTCAACACGAACACCTTGAATCGGACTTGGAAAACTATAGGCAGCCAGTGCAAAGAACAGAGCACTGGTGAATTAGATCCGTGCCTATCCTGGCTGGTTAAGAGCTGCCGGGAGACACTGGGGCTGGGGCTGGCCGGGATGGTAAACGCCTCCCTGAGGGAGGTCAGAGTGCCGAGCTGTCTCAAAGAGGCGGTGGTGCGGCCTCTGCTCAAGAAACCATCGCTTGATGCTGTCTCCCCTGCCAGCTACCAACCTGTCTCTAACCTTCCCTTTTTAGGGAAGGTTATTGAACGGGTAGTGGCTCAGCAGCTCCAGGGGCATCTGGACCGTGTCAGTTATCTGGACCCTTCGCAGTCTGGCTTTCATCCAGGGCATGGCACTGACACAGCGCTTGTGGCTGCATAGATGATCTTCGCCGAGAAAAGCACTGGGGTCAGTCGACCCTGTTGGTCCTTTTAGATCTTTCAGCAGCATTTGACACGGTTGACCATGAGATGTTGGTGACGCACCAGCGGGCCAGTGCAGGGGTGAGCGGGACCGTTCTTGAGTGGTTCCTCTCATTCCTGACCGGGAGAACTCAGCAGGTGGTACTCAGTGATTATTTTTCATCTTACTGAGACCTCCCATGTGGGGTCCCTCAGGGTTCGGTTTTGTCCCCTCTCCTGTTCAACGTGTATATGCAGCCGCTCAGTGACGTGATCAGAGAGTTCTGGGTGTGGTGTCATCAATATGCGGATGACACCCAACTGTATCTCTCATTTTCAGTTGACCCAGGCCCGACTGTCTCAGTGCTTACCCACTGTCTGACGGCTGTGGGGGATTGGATGAGGGCTAACCGACTGCAACTGAATCCTGACAAGACGGAGGTGATGCTAGTGGGTAGGTCGATGGAGGTGATGGCTCCATCGATTGATGGGGTCTGCCCTCCACTGACATCCCAAGTGTGGAACCTGGGGGTGCTCCTCGATGCGCAGCTCTGCCTGGATGTCCAGGTGGAGGCTTTGGCGAGGAGTGCCTTCCGCCAGTTACATCTGGTGCAGCGGCTTTGGCCGCTGGTTCCAGACCTGGCCATAATCATCCATGCTTTTATTACCTCTCAATTAGACTACTGCAATGCGCTCTACGTGGGGTTACCTTTGGTGACAGCTCAGAAGCTGCAGCTGATGCAGAATGTGGCGGCCAGGCTCCTGGTGGGACCGGGCCACCAGGAGCATATTACACCGGTGCTCCGGTCTCTGCACTGGCTGCCAATAGTCTTCTGGGCCCTATTCAAAGTGTTGGTCTTAACCTATAAAGCCCTACACGGTCTGGGCCCTTTTACCTGCGGGACTACCTCACTCCCCAGGTTCTGGATCGGCCCCTGCGGTCGCCTGGGGGCACGCTGTTGGAGGTCCCCCAGGTGTCTCGGGGGGCCACACAGAGCAGGGCATTCTCAGTCGCTACACCGCACCTGTGGAACTCCCTCCTGGTGGGGGCGCAATTGGCCCCGGACCTTCCGGCCTTCCGGAAGAACTGTAAAACATGGCTGTCCCGTCAGGCATTTGGTGAGGGGGAGGAGTGGGTAGGGATGAGGGGTAGGGTTGGGGGGGGGAGGGTGTGTTTTTATTATTAATGTTTTTAATTGTTTAAGTGTTTTTATATTGTTGTTGTTACAGTTTTGTTAGCCGCTCTGTCTGAGCCACTGAGGTGGGGAGAGCGGGATAAAAATCTGTTAAATAAATAAATATAAATAAATAATATGCCCCCGTGAGGAGACGGGCCGCCACATTTAGAGGTGAGATTTTTAAAAACCAAGAGATTTAGGAATCCAGTTATTGAAAAGTCAATAGGATTTGAGTTCCTAATTCACTACAGCTCTTTTGAAAATCTCACCTGGGGGGGTTGGCTTCTATTTCACATTCCTATTTACTTTTTGACACCCTGCAAGCTAACCCCACTAAAAAGCAGCACATAGATATAGCGTGCCTGGAGGGGGGACTGCATTGGGGACTGAAATTCAGGCACGGCTTCCGCCTTGTTCCATCAGGAAAGTTGGTCAGGGAATGAAACCTCATGTGTATGGTGTCACTCTGGCCTCCAGAGGCTGGCAACGAACAGCTGGTGATGGATAACTCCATATATTCCCTGTTCTTTCTCTTCCCCTGAAGCATCTTGTATGGAGAAATGTTGGCGACAGGATACTGGGCTAGATGGAGCCTGGTCTGATCCAGCATAGCAGTTCTTGCATTCCTCACTGCACCAGAAGATGCATGTTACTAGTCTACCTGTGCCACCTCAGGCTATTACTGAGTAGTGAGTTGAGGGGAGTAGCTGAGCAGCAACAACAAGAGCAGCAGCAACAAGAGAGTAATATGGGTTATAAGACAACCATTACTGTTCTGCAGAGGTGTGAGCTATCTGATCAGCAGCAAATCACTAAGGTCTACACTTTCTGAAGGGCCCACTATTTTGAGTGCAAATTGAATGTTAAAGCAGGAACCCAAAATTATTGGACACTTTAGAAAATGTAGGACTAAGTTCCTTGCCTAATGTCATACAGTGAAACACAGACCAAAAGTGAACAAGAGCCCAGGAGTCCTGATGCCTGGTCCCCTGCTCTAAACACCTTGCATCAGAGGTTCCCAGACTACAGGTGTCTTTACACATTAGTGTAGAGAAAGTAGGGTTTGCTGTGTTGGTCCCAAATATAGGCAATAGAGACAACATAGTAAAGTGGTCTCTTTTATTGAACCGACCCCAGTTAGTGGAGGTGCAAGCTTTCAGACCTCACAGGGTCCTTCGTCAGGAAAGTCTGGGGTCCTGACGAAGGACCCTGTGAGGTTTGAAAGCTTGCATACCTCCACCAAGTGTAGTTGGTCCAATAAAAGAGATCACTTTACTACTTTGTCTCTATTACACATGAGGGTATCCATGGGGCAAATGTGCTTGAACCTGGCAAGCAGGCAACCCACAGTGAAACTGACAAGCAAAAAGTAAACCTAATCACATTTGTGATTAATCATGGAGACAAGAGAAACTACAGTGACATCTCAAAGTTCCCATATGTCTGCGGTAGCCTGGCTGACCAACACCCAGTAGCAAGGAGGAGGAATTGAACGATATTGATTTGGTCTTGTGTTTTCAGCTGCTCTGCAGGACTTCAGAAGAGTTTCCTGGATATGATCCAAGCAGCATACCCCTGAAAAACTATGTTCGCATTGTGGCTTACTCCCAAGTTTGAGCAAACATACCCAACACTTGCTCCTGTGTTCGGTGGCTGAAATAGTAGCAGGCATTATGTGTGGACACACCCTGTGGGCCAGGACCCCAAGTGGAGCTGCACAATCTGCTGATGTGGCCACAATCGCCATTGATATTTTCAATACGTCGCTGGTCTGTTTTGCTGTCTGGGGTCACGGAATGATATTTAAGTCTCAAAATGGGGTCATGCAGGGAAAGCTTTGGGAACCATTGCTTTAAGAGCAATGTTTTGCAACTAGCAACGTAAGCAGGCCCTACTCCACACCCATCTGTTAAGATGGGATAGTACCTACCTGTCTTATGGAGGTGAGTTGGGCTAATCAATCAGTGCTTCTCAAGTGATCATCAGGGGAGAGAGGCCCTCTAAATTGGAGGTGTTGATCTTTCGGTGTTCTTATGCCTATAATGCAAGCCTGATGGCCGAACCCAGCAAAGCTGCTCCTTTGCTTGCGTGTCAAAGCATTCATCCCAAGAATGCTATGAGCACAGCACTAGCCCCACCAGTATCACCCTGTAAATGAGTGTGTTCATTGGCACGCAGGCCTGTTTATTTAGGTGTGTAACAGGCTTCCGTTGTTATTTGGACCCAAACTGTCTCATTATATCCATTCCAAGAACTATTTGCATGCTGTTTTGTATACATCTCTTAGACATGTAGGGCACCAAAGGGATTAATAACATTCTTCCAAATGTTTTCCAAGAGGTACGTGTGAAAGACAGAAATATTCCTGTTATGTGACTTCACGTAGCCATGGGCCAAGATGATCGGCATTCAAACTGCAATGGGAGTTAGGGTTCAATGCAAGTAGATTAGATTTTTATTACAGCACTAGCTTTCGCCATGGCCAAAGTCGACATAAGAGAAAGGACATCATACAATGAGATAATTAGTTCACAGATAGGTAGAGTTTTGCAACCAACTCAATGCAAGTAAAAGGGGTTACTGCACTCTACAGAATTTCAAACCAGGCTCCTTTTTTCTGAAGACTCAAGATTATTCCTCTTCCTGCAGGACGTTCTGTATCACAAGGGGGAGCTGTTCTATGGCCGTTTGCAGCATTTACAATATGCAGAGAGGCAATTTCAGTACTGGGAGTGAAAGATGGAATACCGTTGAAAGACAAGAACAAGCCAATCTTGTACTATAACAAGTAGCAGCATTACCAAGCCAAAGCATTAAAAACGAGACTTTTAAAATCAGGAGATTGGCTTTAAAAAAAATAAAAAATCACAAGATTATTTTTAATTCAAATAAAATTTGAGGTTTTTTATTTGCCTTCTAGTTTGAGTCTTCAGCGTGTATGTGGGTCATATTGTCAAGCTTTTCTCTGCAACTAGGAGGGACAGAAACTTTATTTTAATGAAAGTTAAGAGGAATGCCTCCAGGAGGATGCAATTAACAACTTCAGCTAAGGCTTTTAGAATTATACCAAATATCGAGAGACTCATGTGAGAAAGAGCAAAATTTGAGAAGCATCAGAAACGAGGCCTTTCCTACACTATGGAAGAAAGTGCCTCCCTACACTATGGCTCCAGTTCTGAAAGATCTTACAGACACAGCCCCAGTGACCTCAGTGAGTCTACATGCACAGAAATGTGTCCAGGATAGGAGTCAAGTGCATTTTCAAGATGTGCCACAAACTCGCTCAAAGCATCACTCAGACAATCCATATTATTCACAGGCTGTAACTCGTTATTAATCATATATTAACTCACGCCAGCGACAGCTAGTCTCTTACCCTGTGTAAAATCAGTCACTCGGCCTACTTCGTTTTAGCTATATGCTATAGTTGAGAAAGCAAAAAACAACTGGTCTTTTGAATCAACCTGGAAATATTCAGACCAAAGCACTATCAGTTTTACTCCCTATTCTCAAGGCCAGACATTATTATTATTATTATTATTAACAAACATTTATATAGCGCCAGCAGTGTACCTGGCACTTTACAAAGTAATAAAATAGACACAGTCCCTGCCCCTAGGGCTTACAATCTGAGAGACAGGAGCTGGGGGACAGACAAGGGAAGGGGAACAGAGGGAGAGACAAGGGGTCTAACATTCATGAAGATGCGAGGTCTCAAGTGCACGTACTTGGCTTGGTTACGATGAGAATGACAGCAGGCAGGTCCATGTTGCAAGGATAAGGGTAAACCGATCGTAGGTATAGGAATAGTGGCTCAGCAGGATAAAGAGTCAGACAGAGCAGAGCGAAAGAGGTGAGTTTTAAGGAGAGATTTGAAGGTATGAAGGGAGGGGGCAAGGCGGATGTGGACAGGGAGGGAGTTCCAGGCATGGGGGGCAGCAAGTGAGAAGGGACGAAGGCGCTTAGGGGAGCAGGGAAGGCGTGGAAGGGCGAGAGAGGGGACAGAGGAGGAGCGAAGTGCACGGGCTGGAGTATGGAGGGCAATAAGTGCAGAGAGGTAGGGGGGAGCAAGGTTGTGAAGAGCTTTATAGGTGAAGACTAGGAGCTTGTGCAGGATTCGTTCAGGAAGGGGAAGCCAGTGAAGCGAAGAGAGGAGGGGCTGCACATGGTCGAAGCGACTGGCGAGGTAGATGACCCTGGCAGCAGAGTTTTGGACAGAGATGAGGGGAGAAAGGTGAGACCGGGGAAGGCCAGTGAGAAGGAGGTTACAGTAATCGAGGTGAGAGATGACCAGAGCATGAACAAGAGTTTTGGCAGACGAGACAGAGAGAAAAGGGCGAATCTTAGCAATGTTATGGAGGGAGAAGCGACAGAATTTAGCAACAGAATCAATGTAGGGTTTAAAAGAAAGGGCTGAGTCAAAGATGAAGCCTAGGCTACGGACTTGGGGGACAGGCAGGATGGTGACTCCATCAATAGTTATTGACAGTGAGGAAGGAGAGGAAGGATGAGGGGGGAAGATAAGGAGTTCAGTTTTAGCCATGTTGAGTTTGAGTTGACGTTGAGACATCCAGGTAGAGATGTCAGAGAGACAGTTGATGAGACGAGCTTGAACAGAGGGAGAGAGAGAAGGAGTAGAGAGATAGAGTTGAGTGTCATCAGCATAGAGGTGGTATTGGAAGCCATGGGAGGCAATGAGTTTGCCTAAGGATGAGGTATAGATCGAGAAGAGGAGAGGGCCAAGAACAGAGCCTTGAGGAACACCAACTGAGAGGGGGAAGGAGGAGGAGGCGGAGTTGGAGAGAGACACATTAAAGGAGCGGTCAGAGAGGTAGGAGGAGAACCAGTTATGGACAGAGCCACAAAAGCCACGGGAGTGAAGGGAATCCAGCAAGAGTGAGTGGTCAACAGTATCGAAGGCAGCAGAGAGATCAAGGAGGACAAGAATGGAATAGAGACGTTTAGATTTAGCCACCAGAAGATCATTGGTGATCTTAGCGAGAGCAGTTTCAGTAGAATGAAGGGGGCGGAAGCCAGATTGGAGGGGGTCAAGGGAGGAGTTGGAGGATAAGAAGTCAAGGCAGCGGGAGTAGACAACACGTTCAAGCAGCTTGGAAGCAAAAGGAAGGAGTGAGACAGGACGATAGCTAGAAGGGTCAGAGGGGTCAAGAGTGGACTTTTTGAGAATAGGAGAGACTGTGGCATGTTTGAAGGCAGAAGGGAAAGAGCCAGTAGAGAGGGAGAGGTTGATGATGTGCAGGAAGGAAGGGGTGACAGTGGGAGTAATGGAGGTGAGGAGGCGGGAAGGAATGGGATCAAGGGGGCAAGTGGAAGGGTTGGAGGAGGAGAGCAGAGAGGAGATTTCCTTAAGGGAGGCAGGGGAGAAGGAGGACATGAGAGAAGGAGGGGGAGGAGGGAGAGGGGTGGGAGTGGGAAGAGAGGAGTGGGAAGCGATGTCGAGGCGGATCTTGTCTATCTTGGAGGTGAAGAAGGAGGCAAGATCATGAGCAGAAAGGGAAGAAGGAGGGGGAGGACAGGGAGGCTTGAGGAGGGAGTCAAAGGTAGAGAACAGGCAGCGAGGGTCCCGAGAACAGCACTCAATGCGGGAGGCATAGTAGTGTTGTCTAGCAAGGGAGATAGCAGAAGTAAGGGTGGAGAGACAGAATTTGAAGTGAAGGAAGTCAGCGTGAGAATGGGATTTGCTGAAGTGAAGGAAGTCAGCGTGAGACATAGGGGCAGGCAACATAGATACTTGCCTAGGGCAGCAGATTTTTTTGGGAGGTGGCAGATTTTGGGAGATTGGGGGCTTCTGTTCTCAGCCCATGCCAGCCCAGTCACGGCACGCCCTCCCCCCACTGCAACTGCACTGCATCACCCACACCGCCCATAGCCTGGACCGGAGGAAGGGGGAGAACCCCACCACCCCACCCACCTGGAGAAGCCCCATTCTACCCCCAACCCCCGCTGAAAACGCACTCTGTGGTGATGCCAAGTGTAGAGGAAGAGACTCTGCTTCTGTGATGGATACCATCATTGTCTCCCTCCCTGCCTAGTGGCACTAAAATCCTAAGTCCTGTCCGGCCCTGCCTGTTCTAGAGACCGCACTTTAACTCAAATGATTCGGCTACAGCATACCATCCACAAACCCACGAGCCCGCCATATGCCCAATTCCTTCCTGTGTGGAAAACGGTCCTGCCAGTCTGTTGGCTGGGTTCATCGGTTTCTCAGGGGCAGACACTCCCCCTTCCCTGGAGGCTGTTTAATATTCACATTTGGTTTTTACTGAATATCAAGGTTAATTTGCTTAGTATTCAAACAAATATTGAAAATCCCATTTTGTCCTATTCTTTGGCACCTACACAGTTGATTTTATATAATCTAGGAGCCAGGAAGCATGAACTAACCATATTGGGGGGAGGTTAGAACTCATCTTTGCCTCTCACAGACCTGGGAACTGTATTCAGAAGTCCAGTTTCTGAGTATCCGGGGAAGCCGCAGGCATCAGTGCAGGAAGGACGCAGAAATGAAGAAGACTGTCTGTGGCAAGAACACAAAATCTGCAGGATTGGCTTTAATTTAAAAATAGCACTGAAAGATAATTACATCTCAATCTCAGTCCCCTCCTTGCCTTATTATGTGCAGCTTCATTACTTTGCATTTTTCAGAAAGAAGTTTCTCTGTTAGGAAAGGAAAGGAAAGCAAAATAAGTACAACTTGGTCCAATCAGGATTTAGTCCTTAAGCAGCATCTTCAGAACCTAGCCAGGTTCTGACACAGGTGATAGGATTAAGGCTGATTTGGAACAACTCAAGCCGAATGAGCTGCTTTCAACTTAAGCTGGCTCAGATTCGGGTAGTTATTGAGGCTATTGATTGTGTACTGTCCAAGGGTTACCATTATCATCTTAAGGGGGGGGGGGGTGTAATTATTTGCATCATGTGTAGAAATCCAAACAGATATGCACATTTTAGAGGAACTTATAAGAAATACAGGCTGCAGGTCTGCAGTGAAGCCAATACAGCCCTGCAACCTGTATTTCTCACGTGCCCTCTAAAACTTGCATATCTGGCCAACCTAATCATGTGTATCCTTCAGGATCCCCCTCTTCCCATTGTAACTAAGCTAAGCATGTGTACCTTCATGAATGTATGCCTTCCCTTCTCCATTCTAGATTATAAGCCCCTTGGGGCAGGGACCTCTCTCTAATCATAACTGGTCAGTGCCTGGCAAATTACTGCTGCTATATAAATAATAATAATTAATAATGTGGCCAAGTAAGGTTCACACTCTGTTTAGATGGAGGCAAAAGTCAGACTGCAGAGCCAATGAGTGATTTCATTAGGAAAATAAAGATTTCCAAAGGAATTTACCAACGTGTGGGCAAAGATTGAGAAAGCGCATAGTTACACTCCTACTGCCAAATGGCCAGGAGATTGGAGCTTCAGCACAAAAGGAATTCCACAAACACAAAACACGTTTACGACCCTACTCGTAAGTCTTTAAAGGCACTTGTTAGTATTGGACACTAAATAGGAGTCTGGCAAAGAACTAACAGTAGAATGAGTTCAACAGTTAATAAAAAGGGGGCAATAAGAACAGGATAGAACTTCTGACAATTTTTCAGAAACAGGCCAATTCAGAACAGAGCCATCCTGAGCAGCTTCCATCCGTATCATCAGCTAAAAATAATTCATTAACAGTTAGACACTGGGGTACCTGCTTCTTAATTTCAGTTCAGATTGGTTTCCAAAATTAACACTCACAGAATTGCCCCTTCACGGCTGCTTCTGGTCGCAAAGGCCAATTTGTCGCACCCCTTCCCAATTGGGACAAAAAGGGGGCACCACAATCTGGCGCACACACCCTTTTCCCTGGCCGCTGGTGGCCCCCTCCCCCGCAGAAGCATGGTGCCCTGCAGAAAAGGGGGGGGAGTACTGTAAAAAAGGTGCCCACATGGCGGGAAAACATATGGATCCGGCCAGGATTGCTAGGCTGGGAGAGGCGTAGATCGCGCACCTGATTGGTGCACCACCAAAAAGGGGCAGTGCAGTAAGTGAAGTCCGCCGCTCGTCTCCTCAGTTGGGAGGCGGCAGCGAGCGGGGCAGCAGTGGGCCGAGGACACACCACCGCACAAAGGCCAGGAGTGTCGGCGAACCTGGGAATGGTGGGACAAGAGGGAGCGCACAGGTTTGTGGCAGGGGCAGGGAGCCCAGAGGCAGAGAGCCCAGAGCAGGGTCACACCCCCTCCCCTCCAAGTCTCCCGGTTCGCGGCGAAGTTTGTGGGCCCAGGATGGGGGCAACAAAGAAGAAGGGGAGGCCTCAGGGGAGCGGAAAAGGGCCCAACACCCCACCCCCACATTGTCCGAGTTAGATGAGGCTCCCCAGAGCCCTCTGCAGGGAAATGTAGGAGAGGGCCAGGGGCTGGAGGCCCAGGACACCGTTCAGCGGGGAGCTGGTGCACAGCACCCCCCCCCCCCCGCAGGAGCACAGGCCTCTGAGGAAGGGGGATCAGGTGACCTTCACATGTCCCGCCCCCCAGGGGGACCCTCACTGCGGGAATGCCTGGAGGAGTGTGAAGCCCTCCTGCGCAGCATGGGGGGAGTGAGTGGCGGTCCCGCAGTGGCTGGTGGCCCAGGACAAGTAGGGCCAGTAGTTGGACATGAGGCCCCACCGCCCCCTCGCAGGGGTGTCCGAAGAACGAAACCTCCGGCCCGGACCCCCCAGCACCGAGGTGCATGCGTGTTGAGCCCCAAGGTGAGGCCGTTGGGTCCACCCAGACCCCGCCGGAGCTTACAGCTAGCATGGAGGGGTCCTTTGGCCCTGTGGGCAGTGTAGCTTGGCAGTCTGTCCCCGCGGCACAGGGAACCCCATGGCCCAGCCATCAGGTGCAGTGGGCTCCTCAGTGGCAGCCGATGGGAGGTGGAGGTGGGCCAGTAGCGGGGTTGCCCCTTCTGCCAGTCCCTGGTGGACCGGGCTTTGGGGCCAGCTCAGGGGCAACCCTCCCCCCCTCTTCCATCTCTTGGGAACAGTGACAGCGGATATCAAAACCCGGGATCAGGAGCGCCCCAGAGGACCGACGAGGACAAGGAGTTGCAGCAGAGGGTAGCATCCCTGGAGCAAGCCATCCAAGCCATGGCTGATCAACGCGGCGGAGGGTCAGGAACCATGGCGACAGCAGCCGGG
Source organism: Sphenodon punctatus (assembly GCA_003113815.1). Classification (NCBI taxonomy): domain Eukaryota; kingdom Metazoa; phylum Chordata; class Lepidosauria; order Sphenodontia; family Sphenodontidae; genus Sphenodon; species Sphenodon punctatus. The sequence goes on along the minus strand of QEPC01002120.1, from coordinate 3,197,223 downwards.
TCAGCCTTGGGTACGGTAGGAGTCGCACCTGCTGTGGTAGCGGCGGCCCCGAGTGGTGGGGTGTACCCCCTGGTAGGGTGGGGGGTGAACACTCTAGGAGGGTGGGGACTTAATCCTAGTAGTGGAACCCAAGTCACAGCTGGAGCCTCACAGTATCCCGGCATAGCCCAGGGGCAACAGGCAAGAGCAGCAGGAGGTGGAGTCGGTACGACAGGGGAGGCGACCACCCAATTAGTGTGGTGGAACGAAGCATGGGTACCTGCATACCGCCCTGCTGCACCAGTAGGGAGTGGGCAGGTTAAGGGCACTGGGATGGCCCACGTCCAAGCGGGGCAGGCGCTGCAGATGTGGGGGGCTGCAGGGCCTAGTTGGCCCCTGAATACACTCAGCGCCCTGAGATGGGGCAGTATATGCTCCCTGGGGTGGGCTATGCAGCAGTGTCGGCCCCCATCGGGGCACACCTCCTGCCAGCCACCTGGGAGAAGATATGGAAGGGAGAGTTTATAGATTTGTTCGTCCCCCTGTTCCGGGACCCATTGGTAGACCCGGCAGATACAGATGACAAAAAGAAGGAGGAGCGCTTTAAGTGCCCCAAGACTGACAGGAACTGGACCAACTGGATCACGGCCTTTGCTATTTACCAGGGAGTTGTGATCCAGGTATATCCAGGCAAGGCTATCAAACTCCTCAAATATGCAGACATAGTCCGCCGGGCATACGAGTCAGGACCAGCAGGGGCCTGTCTCCGATATGATGAGGAATTTCGGCATTGGGCAGCCTTTACCCCGGGCATGTGCTGGGATACCCATGCACCCGAGTTGTGGTTGGATTGCATGGTGGATGCAGCCAAGGCTCCCAGGTCACATAGCGGCCATCTATTAGCAAAAGGAGGAGTGGCACCCGCGAATTATCTTTTTCGTGGTGAAGGCAAGCGGCCGACGGCCAGCCAGGCAAACTAATGCTGGGAGTTCGATCACACGGGAAAATGTTTCTGGGCGTCATGCAGATTCAAGCACTCCTGCTGCAACTGTGCAGGCCTGCATAATTCCACTGCCTGTCCCAGGGCCAGGTCAGCCAGTAAGGGCAGGGCCCCTGCAGGATTGTTGGGTAGACGGGGGCAAGGGGTGGCAGGACAACTGTCTCCGGCAAAGGGCCCCAACTCCAAATAAAGTAGAGCGGCTGGCAGCGGCCCTCAAAACCCACACGGATAGAGCTGAGGTAGAATGCATAGTCAGTGGGTTCAAGGAAGGGTTTCGCATTCCAGCAAGAGAGGTGCACCTGCACAAAGCCGCACCCAATTTAAAATCAGTTTTGGGTCTTGAGGCAATAGTAAAGCAGAAGATAGAGAAGGAGCGTGCCGAGGGTAGGATATCCAGCGCCTTCCCTTCCTCACCGTTTCCTGACCTGGTAGTCTCCCCACTGGGGGTAGCCCCCCAAAAGACCCCGGATGAGTTCCGTATGATACATTTCCTGTCATACCCAAGAGGGAGGTCGATCAATGACGCCATGCCCAAGGAACTGGCCACAGTGAGGTATACATCATTTGACACAGCCGTGGAGCTAGTGAAGCGCCACGGGCCGGGGGCCCTGCTAGCAAAGTGTGACATAAAGTCCGCTTTCCGTTTACTACCGTTGCATCCGGATAGTTTCCACCTTTTGGGGCTTACATTTCAGGGGCAGTTCTACTTCGATAAGGCGATGCCAATGGGATGCTCAAATTCCTGTTCAGCCTTCGAGCGTTTTAGTTCGCTCATAGAGTGGCTGATCCAATGGCGCACCGATGGCAGGGACATCACCAAATATTTGGATGATTTCCTCTTCATAGGTGGCGCAGGGACTAATGAGTGCCTCAAGCTAATGGAGTCCTTTCAGGAATTGGTGGACAACTTGGGCATCCCTTTGGCGCCTGAGAAATCAGTAGGCCCGGCCACCTCCCTACAGTACTTGGGAATAGAGCTTGACACAACAAAAGGGGTGTCCCGGCTTCCAGACGACAAATTGACGGATTTATGATAAAAAATCACAGGTTGTACATTGGCCCATAAGGTCACATTGAGACAGCTCCAATCCTTAATTGGCAGCTTGAATTTTGCATGTAGGGTGGTGCCCCCTGGAAGAGCATTTTTTGTCATGATTGTATGCCAAGCTGGCTGGCTCACCTCAGCCACATTACCACATACGAGTCACCCGGGATATGAGAGACGATTTAGACATCTGGTCTTCTTTCCTGGTGGACTTCAATGGAGTGAGTTTGTGGCGGGAGGAACTCCTAGTGGAAGCAGAACTGCAGGTCCATTCATATGCCGCCGGGGGGATGGGTTTCGGTTTGATATTCAGGGACCGGTGGTGTGGGCCCCTTGGCCTTCAGAGTGGGTGGAACAGGGTGTGACTAAGGATTTGATATTTCTGGAACTTTTCCTGATTGTATTGGCCGTCCATCTCTGGACAGGTGATTTCGCCAACCACACAGTAACTTTTTGGTGTGACAACCAGGCCGTGGTCAACATAGTCAATGCCCAATCATCACGCTCACCCAGGGTCATGGGGTTAATCAGGGCTTTCGTGCTAGTGTGCCTGTGCAACATCGTATTCAAGGCACGGCATGTTCCTGGGGTTAACAATGGAGTTACTGATGCCATATCTCGCTTCCAGATGGAGCGGTTTCACTCGCTCGCACCTGGAGCCAAGCAGGACCCAGAGCCCTTACCCCAGTGGGCATGGAACCTTGGATCGTAGACCTCTATAACACCGTCCAGGGATCCTTGGCGCCGCGTACCAGAGCCGCTTACCAAAAGGCCTTCAACGAATTTCAGGGTTACCGCTTATCCCAGGGTTGGCATACGGGTTTTCCTATCCCTGAACCTCAGGTCCTTAAGTTCATGCTGGCCATCAGACAACAGGGTTCTGCGGTGGGCACTATTAGTGTTAAACTGGCAGCAGTGGCTTTTGTGAGCCGGTTAGCAGGCCACCCCCCGCCTGATCGTGGATTTTTTGCTCAGCGCATGATGGAGGCATGGGCTAGAGAACAGGGTCCTCCGCAAGACAGCAGGCCGCCCATTACACCGCAGCTGCTGGTGAGCATGTGTGGGATCTTGCCCCGCATCTGCTCATCAGAAGGAGAAGCCAAGCTGTTCAAAGCTGCCTTCATAGTCGCCTTTTTTGGCGCATTCAGGGTGAGCGAGTTGGTGGCCGATTCGACCAGGGATAGGGCCGCTCGAGCCCTTGCTATAGAGGATGTATCTATCAAAGAACAGGAGGTTACCTTGTGCTTGCGCTATTCTAAAACCGACCAGCGGGGTAGAGGAGTCACGGTACACTTGGCTTGGGCGGGGACTGTAGAGCTGTGCCCAGTGCAGGTCTTGTCACAGTACTTGGCCGTGCAGCCTTTGGTCCCTGGCGTGCTGTTCCATCGTGTGGATGGCAGCCCCCTCACCAGGTACCAGCTGACACCCGTGATGCGGGCTTCCCTCACAGTCCTCGATCTTCCAGCCAGGCTGTTTGGGACTCACTCATTTCGGATAGGGGAGGCCAGTTTTGCCACATTGGCGGGTCTCAGGGAGCAGGATATTCAAGTTATAGGCAAGTGGCATAGTAGGGCGTACAGGGCATATGTCAGGTCCCCCCTGTCTCTGTAGCATGAATAACTATTTCTGTTTTCCCAGGTCCTAGGCGTCATCCAAAGTACAAGATATGGATCGTGGGTCATAGCCTGGTTCGATGGGCTGGCAAGGCAGCAGAGAAATCGCATTGGCAGACGCAACTGGGTTTATCGACCCACACACGCATCAGGTGGATGGGCCGGGGAGGCATGCGTTGGCATCAGTTGATTCCCACCCTGAGTAGATAAAAAGGGGCTAGGCCGGATATATTAGTTATCCACTTGGACGAGGATGATTTAGTGGAAGTAAAAGCAGTCCAAATGTTGAAAGAAATAAGAAGCGACATTTGGTCAATCAAGTAAATGTTCCCCAGGGTGACTATTCTGTGGAACGACTGGGTGGAGAGGATATCCTGGGGCCCAGGGGTGCCACCGTGTAAGATTGACAAGACCAGGAAGACAGTCAACAGGGAGCTAGGGAGATGACTGAAGGGTGTGGGTGGGGCAACGATTCCCCATCAAGCCATTACGCACAAGAGGGTGGACCTATATAGAGCAGATGGGGTGCATTTGTCCCCCACGGGGAATAAATGGTACCTGGTGGCTTTAAAGGAGAAGCTGAGAGACGTTCTAGTGGGTATTGTGTAGTTGGGGGTCAGGCCTGTCCAGGAGGTCCTGGCAGCCCTAAGTGGCAGGGGTCCAGCACCTGAGTTAGGTAGGTTAGAATTTTGATTGTGGCATCTCCATAAGAGATGAGGGGATCCCAGCCACAATGGCAGGGTATGGCAAGTGGTGGAGTCAACCCCTTGGGAGACGTGACCGCGAGGGCCGTAGGGACGTGTACTGTCCCCGGCTTGAGGGCACTATCCTCCTTCCTCTAGCCCACATGAGCCCTGGTCCCCCTCCCACAACCTCAGTATCGAGAGGAGGAGACATTTAGAAAAGTTACGTGGGATTGGTACCTGATGGGATATTGGGCCAATCCCTGAGTTATAGTTATGTGTTTCATTATGGGTACTGGACCCAATTCACTTGAGCGAATTGCCCCCACCATTACAATTCGGACATAAGATCTAATCTGAATAAAGAGTGCGACCATTTTTAAATCCAACTTTTGGTGTCGTGTCTTCTTTGGGGGATGCTCCGACAATTGCCCCTTCGCAGCCACTCCTGGCTGCGAAGGCCAATTTGTCACGCCCCTTCCCAATTAGGACAAAAAGGGGGCACGACAATCTGTCAGGGATGAGTGGATGGCTTTGCACACACACACACACCCTTTTCCCTGGCCGCTGGTGGCCCCCTCCCCAACAGGAGCATGGTGCCCTGCAGAAAAGGGGGGGTACTGTAAAAAGGAGCCCACATGGCGGGAAGACGTATGGACCTGGCTGGGGTTGCTAGGCAACCCTCGCTGGGAGAGGCGCAGATCGCGCACCTGATTGGTGCACCGCCAAAAAGGGGCGGTGCAGTAAGTTAAGTCCGCCGCTCGTCTCCTCAGTTGGGAGGCGGCGGCAAGCGGGGCAGCACCCTCCCACCCACCCATTCAACACCATAGCTGAGCGGTCGCTTAGTAGGTCCAGAAAGGAATTTTTGGCGAGCAACATTATTGGGCCATTGTTGTTCATTTTTTCGCCTTCCTCATAGGCCCATTTGGCTGATTGAATTTAACCCTTAAGAATTTTAGTTATAGCTGCCATGTTTGAACTGTCGCACTCTGCAGGGGTCCAGCATCTGTGTTAGGTAGGTTAGAATTTTGATTGGGGCATCTCCATAAGAGATGAGGGGATCCCAGCCACAATGGCAGGGTATGGCAAGCGGCAGAATCAACCCCTTGGGAGACGTGACCGCGAGGGCCGTAGGGACATGTACTGTCCCCGGCTTGAGGGCACTATCCTCCTTCCTCCAGCCCACATGGGCCCTGGTCCCCCTCCCACGACCTCAGTATCGGGAGGGGGAGACGTTTAGAAAAGTTAAGAGGGATTGGTACCTGATGGGATATTGGGCCAATCCCTGAGTTATAGTTATGTGTTTCGTTATGGGTGCTGGACCCAATTCACTTGAGCAAATTGCCCCCACCATTACAATTCGGACATAAGATCTAATCTGAATTAAGAGTGCAGCCGTTTTTAAACCCAACTTTTGGTGTCGTGTCTTCTTTGGGGGGTGCGCCAACAATCCATATTGAAATCAACAGGGAGTGAGTAAGAACTGAACAAGAGAACAGAAGTGTTGAAATATATTGCAGTTGATTTTAAACTCCATTCAAGCCATTAGTTTGCAGGTAATTCACACTATGCATACTAACCCCCCGGGTTCCCTCTCCTCTTTTCTCCCAGACTTTGAATCCTGGCTCACCTTCTTCTTCTCTGATGACACCCCCGCTCTCATTCTTGGTGATTTCAACATTCACGTCGACACCCCTTCCATGCCCTCTATCTCCCGCTTTCTCTCCCTGACCTCCTCCTTTGATCTCCGACTCTGGACCAACTCCCCCACCCATACCGATGGTCACTCCCTCGACCCTATCTTCTCACGAAATTGGTCTCTTGCTGACCTCTCCTTTGATCCCTGCCATAATTCTGATCACTTCCTTGCCTCCTTCAGCCTCTTCCAACAACCCCCCTCCCTCTTCCCCCTCTCCGCGCCCCTTCTGCAATATGCAGGCCTTTACCCCCATGGAGTTTGCCTCCTCTCTATCCCCCCTCCTCCCCTCCATTTTCTCCTCCTCCTCCCCTGACTCTGCCATCTCCGCTCTCAACACCTCTCTCTCCTCTACCCTTGACTCTCTTGCCCCCCTCTCTTCCTGCCCCATTCGGCCCCATAACCCCCACCCTGGCTCACCCCTAACATCCGCTACCTCCGGTCCTGCACCCGGGCTGCCGAATGCCTCTGGCGCAAATCCCGCTCCCTCCCTGACTTCCTCCACTACAAATTCTCCCTCTCCTC
>QEPC01002120.1:3157797-3188878 GCA_003113815.1 Sphenodon punctatus | reverse complement strand
CTTCGACCCTTCTCCCTTGCTGCCCCCCATGCCTGGAACTCCCTCCCTACCCACATCCGCCTTGCCTCCTCCCTCAGCTCCTTCAAATCCCTCCTCAAGACCCACCTTTTCCTCACTGCCTTTCCCAATCCCTGCTAGTCATTCCCATATACTTACTGTCTGCCCTCCTCTGCAGACTGCTGCAACCAACCTGATTGTAACCAAGCCAAGCACACGCACCTGAGACTTCGCATCCGCCTGAATGTTTGTTTGTCTTCTTCCCTGTCTCTCCCACTGTCCCCTCTCCCTGTCTCCCCCTCCTTGTCTTTTAGATTGTAAGCCACAGGCAGGGACCGTGTCTATGTCTATGTTCTATACAGCGCCAGGTATCTTTAACTGTAACATTAAATAAATAACTAAACTCTTAAACCTCACAACAACCAGATGAGGTAGATTAGACTGAGAGATCTGTGACTGGCCTAAGTTCACCACCCAGTGTGTTCATGACTAAGGTGACACTGGAACCGGAGGCTTTCCCCTACCTCCTGGTCCAAGTACTGCACTCTTAACCACTACACACATAGGGTGCAATCCTACGGCCCATGTAAACTGGACCTACGTGAGGCACATGGCCAGAACGCCTGCGCCCAGGCATTCACATGTGCTGTACGTGCAGCAAGCCACAAGGGGCAAAGGGGCAACCCGTGCCGATGCAATCCTGCGAGCTCATGTATCCCTCAGCCTGGTAGACGGAGCAGGAACCTGAGCACCTGTCCTCTGGCCAAGCACTGCGTCTGCAGGCGGCTTTAGCCAGCCAGCAGATTGCACCCATTGTGTGTTCAAAGGGCAGTAAGAGACAGAGGAGTGCCTCATATGGCTTAAATAGTAGTTCGGCATATAATACACATGCCCTCAAGATATTATACATGGTACAGGGCAACACTGCAGCCCTGCAACATGGGCCCTTTTCACACGAGATGCCGCCACCCAGTTTCGCTGGGTGGAGGCGTCTGTGTAAACACCGCGGGCGGTGGGTGTAGGTGCGTGCATGCTCCCATGCAACACCCATCTCCACCCACCCACGGAGCAATCGGCAGTGGAGTCCATTTCTCCGTGGGTGGTGAGTGGAGATGGGTGTTGCGCGGGAGCTTGCATATACCTACACCCACCGCAAGTGGTGTTTACACAGACGTCTCTACCCATCTCTACCCAGCGAAACTGGGTGGCGGCATCTCGTGTGAAAAGGGCCCATGTCGCAGGGCTGCAGGGCTGCCCTGTACCATGTATAATAAAATGTAACACCCGTTTTATCGGTGTTCAAGTGTCTGTGTAAAAAGGGTCATAATGATAAAAAGAGCATAAGGTTCACCCCTTCAAGTCCTTTTGCTCTATGGTGTCCACCTGCACGGCCTGACCCCAAACACCCCCACGGAAGAACCACAGTAGGGAGAGTCTCAGGGGCTCAGCCTTTGGCACTTAGAGCTATTGCTTCACTCTGGCTGTTTGCAAACTCAGCCGTGCAACAGTTCATGTTCTGTATGGGACTGGCACAACCATACAAGGACAAGAAACGTATTTTCTTCTTTTTTTCCCCCACAGTGAAAGTTTTAGCTCTGTAGAAACTGGCGGGAGCACCAGGGAATTCCTGGCAGGACATGCAGCCAGCCCGTCACTATCTTACTATGGCCCATGCAAACTCAATAACCCATGCCAGACCCAATTCCTATGATTCAAAAATCCCATAGGCTTTCCTCTCTTCATACCACTGCATAATTATTTTGTTGGTCCAGAATGGACAGATAGCGAAACATGCTTCTTCAAAGTTATGGGCCTAAGGCCATGCAGGAGTATTGGATCAAACATGTACCTTCATCCTAGAAATGGGCAGGTGGTAGAGGTCGGGATTAGGCACAGCTTTCAGACAGAGAGAAATACACTGGAATGTCCTAATAAGCAAAAATGAGTCAAATGTATTTTCAGAGACAAGTATTTAATATGCATGACATACTCCACTCAATTATTCACATTCTTCGAGTGAAATACTTCCAGCAGGCATCATCATGTAACAATTCTTTCAAGTTTATGCCAAAAAAAGCCTGTAAAAGTAGTGCACGGCACATACCAGAGTTGTCTCCAAAGCTATCAGACATGCTTGCATGTCAGTTTAAGATCCAAGATATTTTCTAACTGGACAAATAGGTGAGAAACTAAGCCTGCCAGGACCTACTTCTCCCGGTAATTTGCTGTAGTCCGTTTCCACTAATGGCTGATGTGATGATGTTCTGACAGACCAGATCCTGATTCTGCTCATTTTGGCAGGCAAAGCAGCAAGCACTAGGTTTACAGTTTGCGATTTGACGAGATGAAAATCTTGCAAATTGTTTTTGAGATTGAGTTCAAAAATGGCAAAAACCTGGTTTTTGAATGGTGGCTCCCATGGTTCTAATAGCCAGGTCCAGCATTGTATTCTGCAAGCCACATCTAGAAAATGGGACCGTTCCATGTTTGTACCCAAATCAGAATCAAAACATATGGTCAATTCATTTGCTTTCCCCATCAGATATAAGTGTTTGGCCACTCCTTTTTGGGCTCTGCATAAACCTGTACATCTGTAAACTCTTTCCTCCTTTGTTGAGCTTCATGTTGCTGTTTCGTCTTTGAAATATACTATCATGCCTTCTTTTATGAATCCTCCTCTACATGATTCAACCTCTTAGAACGCAAACCTTTCCCACTTTACCTTCAAACCCTCATTGACTCCATTGCCAAATCCTGCCGCTTCTCCCTCCACAACATTGCTAAGATCCGCCCTTTTCTGTCTGTCTCCTCTGCCAAAACTCTCATCCACACCCTAGCCATCGCATGCCTCGACTATTGTAATCTCCTCCTTGCTGGCCTGCCCCGCTCTCACCTTGCTTCCCTCATCTCTGTTCAAAACTTCGTTGTCAGGATCATCCACCTAGCCCATCGCTTTGACCATGTGCAGTCTCTCCTCTCCTCTCTCCACTGGCTCCCCCTTCCTGAGCGTATTCTGTACAAACTCCTCGTCTTCACCTACAAAGCCCTTCACAACCTCGCCCCCCCCACCTCTCTGCCTTGATCTCCCGCCGAACCCCTGTTCAAGCACTCCGCTCCTCTTCCATCCCCTCCCTCACCTTCCCACACCTCCCCTGCTCCCTCAACCGCCTTCATCCCTTCTCCCTTGCTGCCCCGCATGTCTGGAACTCCCTCCCTGCCCACATCCACCAGGCTCCCTCCCTTTGTACCTTCAAGTCCCTCCTCAAAACCCACCTCTTCCACTCTGCCCTTCCTAACTCCTGCTAATCATCCCCACCCAGGATTATTCCCCACCTGTTATCTGCAAACTCCCAATGTACTGTAACCAAGCCAAGAACGTGTACCTGAGCTCTCGCATCCTCATGAATGTTGCATCCCTTGTCTCTCCCTTTTTTCCCTTCCCTGTCTCCCCTCCCCCTGTCTTTAGATTTTAAGCTCTCAGGCAGGGGACCGTGTCTATCTTACTCTCTGTAAAGCACCAGGTACATCGCTTGTGCTATATAAAATCTTATAATAAAATAATAATAATAATATAATAAGTCCCTCTTAAAAATTCATTTATGTCCTGCTGCCCATTGAGACTCTTGTTGAGTTGAATAGAAAATCCTTTCTGTTGGGTCCTTTCCTTGATTTCAGTCTTCCTGTCTGTCCTTGTGTCCCTCTTACATTGTATGATCTTTTTTTTCAGCAAAGCGTTTGTCAGGCAGGGATATAGTTTAGGATGCTTGGGTGGGAAATACTTAGCACATTGTGGGCACTATCACAATAGGCTCTGGGTAAAATCCTTGGTTTCCATTGGGGGCAGTCTCTAGTTTAAAAAAAATTTAAATGGCACTGCCTGCCTGCCTGAGGCACACCCACTTCCAAGCACTGCTTCAGCAAAACTTTACAAACCTGAGCCAGGGGAAGCTTTACAGCACTGCTTCCAAACTTTCTGCCTGTATGATCCCATCAAAAACCTGCATATCAAATATCAGTCACAATCACAACGCCATCTGCAGTTGAAATGACCTAGGGTTACAATTTAGAGTTTGGAAAACTCTGCTTCATGGGATAAACTTGTGTTCCCAAGCTGATTACCAATAGAACACATTGAGCTTATACCCTTTTCTTCAGGGTACATCTTGTTCTGTAAAAGAATAACATGGTAGACTTGGATGAGCTTAGCTTAATGATTACAACCATGTCCCATGGCCTTTCTGGACGTGGAATCCATAATGACACAAATGGCAGTTGTTTGGAAAAAAGATTACCAAATAAGAATCTTTGTTCCATGTTTTATACAGATAACTTGGAAAATTGTTTCAACAAACATAGATTAACACACTTAGCTGCAGACACATACTGGTATAGAATGTGGGGCCCACAGTTCCTAAAACACAGGATTCTACAATTTGAGCTATCAATCTAATCTATCTAAAAAAGACTAGTTTCTCAAACTGGGGGAGAGGGAGGACAATAAAGTCCCCAGGTGGCAATCACCTAGCTTCACGCTCTCACTGAGCTAGGGGGAATTGTCGGCGCACCCAATGAGACACAGAGACTTATGTTGGTGTAAAGCTGGCCGCACGTCTTTATTAAATCATTCAGATGTAGGCAGGTGGGGAATTGCACGTTGCAATTTGGGTCCAGTAGGCCATTTAACTAATATGAACTTATTAACTCAGGTACTGTCCGGATGTGCCTTCCGTTGACAGTATCCTAAAAAATCTCCTCCCCTCCTTCGACAGGGCAAGGCCGAAGGGGGGTTGGTGTACAACCCACTGTGGGTTTGAGTAAGAAGTGAAGCGTCCATCGGGTCCGAAGACAGCGCCTGTCCCTGCAGACCCCAGTTAAAACACCACTCCCAGGGAGCGTGATCACCGTGGATACTGTGCCCTGCATTACACTGTGTATCATCTCCCCATCTCTTAATGAGATCACTCTTACTACCTTAATAACCTACCTATTAAACTTTTGCTGGCATACTGGACCCCTGCTGAGAGCAACGTTAAATAAATTCTATCCAATTCTTATATCCTATAGAGCGATGAACTCATTCTCAGTCATTTACCTCTTAAATAAATCCACTTGCTTCTTTAATTAAGCCGAATCTGTGCTAACAACAACAGTGCACTGTTTATGGCTGCCAATTAACCAAATAGCAAATCAACCTATTTTGCCTACTCTGCACTGTGGAGGAGGCAAAAACATGTTCCTTAAAATAAGGTTACCCGCCAAATTTCCTCCTCGGTCCCGTAGTGGCAACCGTTTTAAAACCACAGTGCTAGAGGGAGGTGGGTGGGGCTGACTCTTTGCCCGCCAATTCTGGAATGCCGCTTCCATGCGGCAACACAGAGGTCCGCCCCTCCTAAAAGGGACGGGTCCCTCAAGATCCCACGAGGTGTGCATGCGCAACCTCGCTCTCAGGACGGTTACCACAGCAACCCGAACTCAGGCAAGGAGGGCTCTCTACCAAGCCCTCTTGCCAAGGCCACCTCTCTGCGCCTCTCCCAAGAGGGTGGGGGCACAACAATTACCCCATTGCCACCATTTTGGCGGCGAAGGGGACATCTCCAAAATACTGGAGCAGAAAGTGGGAGAAAGAGGGTGTTTTTAAATGAAATGCTACCATGCATGGCCATTGGCCACCCAGGAACCACTCATCCAACTGCCTGTCTGAAGGTGGTGTGGGGATGCATGTTCCCGTGAGCCACGCAGCACCCACTCATGGTCACTCACGGCACACTGCAAAGGAATCCAGAGGCCCTTTTTACACAAGACGCACCCATGCATGAACACCCAGAATCCACGGTTCGGATGTTCGGACATTGGGTTCGAAAGCCAAGTTCGGGTTTGATGGTTCGGTTCAGTCGAGTTCGGTTTGGCCGAACTTGGCCGAACATTCAAAAATAGCACTATCGATACCGAAACCAAATTTTTGGCCCTGAAAAGACGTTTTTCCCACCCCCAAACTCATCCGAACACGACTGAACTGTTCAGTCATTCGAGAGTTCGGTTCGGACGTTCAGTTTGGACGTCCGAACAGACCGAGTTCGGTCCGAACTCTGAACCGCATTCGCCCATCCCTAGTGCACCACTCAGAGGCGCTGTGGGTGGGGGACATGGCCTTTCCAAGTCACAGGAACTGACCACAAGCACCGGAGAGCCCAGGTTCCTTGGCTCTCAGGCCGGGACATGTCTGTTTCAAAGGCCAGCCTGGTGCACTTCTCCCTCCCACATGATCTGTACCAGGGGGAGTGTGAGACGGCTGCCACGATAGCCACACTGGAAGCCGCCCGTTAAAATCCCTCCCCACACACTCAACCTGAGTGACTGCTCCACAGCTGTGCCACGCAGCGACCACGGACCTCCCCCCCACCCCCAGCCTTGCTCGTTTAAAAACACCCAGAGTCACAGAACAAGGGGAAGGGAGAAAGGAAGCAACAGGAGGGTGGAAAAAGAGGAGTCGAAGAGAGGGAGCAAGGGGGGGCAGGGCCCTTATCTAGGACAGACAAGTGAAAGGGGAGTGTGAATCAAAGAAGACTGAGAACTATTGATCTAATATATGTTGTTAATGAGGTCAATGCAGTGATGGACATGGAATTTTATCAAGCAAAAAACATGCACAATGTTTAGCAGGTGTTTAATACCAGAACATAAAAGAACAAAACAAGGAGCTACCAGAAAGGCATTGCTGTCCATTCCAGCCTATTTAAAACATTGGCTAGATGGGAAATATGATCAAACACAATAAGCCATTGTAACACAATAGTCCTCTCGATGTAAAGGGAACAATTTAGACTTCCAAGTCTTGTATCTGGTTCAGTCTCCACTCCATCCTATGGAAATGGCTGAGGCTCTCATTAGAGTCCCCCACTCTACAGTGAGATTACAATGAGAATGGGATCAGATTTAAATGGTCTTCCTGAGGCATGTGGAAATAACAACAGACCTAATAACTGAGCTCTACCTTTGTAGTTTATAGTGCAAACAGCTCTGCACGTACACCATTCCTGAAATGATACCTGATACTAAACTGATTCACACCATAACAAGCCAAACACTGTGTAAAAGTGAAACACATCCCCTAGGTAATTTCATTGCAGATTATTCATCCATTAAGGTTCTGACCTTCCTACTCCCATATTGCTGATTTTTTATTGTTTTGACAGCTGTGGTTTATCCTTAATTGCCCGAGAAAATGACTGCACTTTGTACCAAGTTCCTAGGATCAACTAATAACTGTTAACTGACAATCTTTGCTGAAAACCAGAACCCCCTGGTTCATCATTAAAAGGTCTCAAAGTGAGTCCCACAAGAGACGGACAAAAAGCTGCTTAGGCATAAATTCACTAGTAAAGGTTACCCTACTGTCAAGAGACAGACTAATTGGAATCATACACTCTCCGCTCCGTTGATAGTTAACCATGTTGCATTTTAAATAAGTCTGAGCAAATCATATTGCAGAAGTGCATTGCTAGGGAAAACAAGATACGTTATCCTCCTCCCCTCTTGCCCACCAGATGAGATGTACAAAAAATGCTGGCGTTACTAGGGCATGCAGCCTTACAAAGCACACTGAATCATTCCAAAAACAAACCTACCCACAAAGTTGCATCATATTAACATTTCACTTTTTGCCTTTTATTTGACTCTTTAAGAGCAGGGGTGAGGAACCTCAGTTTCAGGGGCCAAATGTGGCCCATTTTAGTTTTTACGTTGCCCCTTTCCATTCTAGATCTGGCCCATTAATCCAATTCCTACCCTTAAGCACTGAAAGACTGAGCTCAGGAAAAGGGAGCAGAGCCAAGGGTATGTATACAAAGATAGGGGACAGATCTATGGCACAAAACCATCTACTCCACTTACTGATTGCGCCCCCATCCCCAGCTGCTAGGTGTCCTTTGGAGCTTGTACTCATTTTCAAAGTGGCCTGTGTGAGAGGAAACAGGTTCCACACCCTGCTTTAGAGTGTGGAGACACTTAGGCCACTTTCAGGCATCCCCCTCACCCCCGGTGCATATTCTGGCTGGGGGGAGGGGGGGATGCACAGCCAGAATATGCACAGAGGGGGCATGTCTGAAAGTGGCCTATGTTCAGTGCCTTTTGGAATTCCCTCCCGGAGGAAGCTCACCTGGCCTTTTAACATTCCAGCAAATTTGTAAAACCTGGCTGTTCGCCCAGGCCTTTGGGGAGGGGGGGTTAGGGAGGGTTTTTATCCCCCTTCACCCTTATTTATTGTATTATTTATCATGTTCCCTGGTCCTGTTTTAATTGTCGTATTTTATGCGTGTTTTAAATATTTTATGTTTGTATTTTTATATTTATATATATATATACATATATATATATATATTTCTTTTTCTATTCTTTTGAGATTGTAAGCTGCCCCGAGCGGTTTCAGGAGGGGCAGAGTATAAATGTAATAAATAAATAAATAAATAAATAAATATTAATAGAAAAGTAAGATGTATGTAATTGGCTCTGATGGTTCCAGCATCAGTTACGATTGCCATTCAGTTTTCCTGCTGCATCCCCCAGGCAGAATTTTCCCCTCTAGTCCACAGTCTCTCTCTTATGGCAGGGTCATTGAGTGGTTCAGTTCCTTTCTGGCAGAATGGCCACATACCTCTCAACCGTCACTATTTATATTAGGAGGGACAGGTCTTCTCTGGGTGCTGAATCCCACTGTACCTCTGACAGGGAGTCAAAGTCCCTCTTTCAGGAAAGGGAGAGACAAAAAGACTGGAATTCAAGGACCTCTTTCCTGGCTGTCTCCCAGGGAAAGCACTTGAGACGGAAAAGAGGGAGATGATTGAATGACAAAAAAACTAAGGCTGCTTTCTGATGTTGCATGGAAGAGGCGGGAACTTGCACAATCACGACCGCAGCTTTGGAATTGTGCCTGTGAGAATGCACTATACCCTGCCCCTCCTGAAACCGCTCGGGGCAGCTTACAATCTGGTGTTATGTGCTCCCGGAAACCCGTCCCCGAAAGGAGACGGGCCGCCACATTCTGCACTAGCTGCAGCCTCCAAACCAGGCACAAGGGAAGCCCAACGTAGAGCGTATTGCAGTAGTCCAGTCTCGAGGTGACGAAGGCATGGACGAGGGAGGCCAGGTCCGGGCCGGGGATGAACGGAAGCAGCCTCTGCACCAGATACAACTGGCGAAAGGCAGCCTTAGCGACTGCCTCCACCTGCCACTCTAGGCAGAGATCTGCATCCAGCACCACCCCCAGACTCCGGACCTGTTGAGCTATAGGAGGGCGAACCCCCCCAATAAGAGGGGCCGACACCTCCCTCGCTCTCCCCACCACCATCACCTCTGTCTTATCGGGGTTGAGCTTCAGTCTTCTCTGCCACATCCATTCCGCCACAGCCTCCAAACACTGGGATAGCACCGAGATAGCAGGGTCTGGGTCAGTTGAAAAAGAGAGGTACAGCTGAGTATCATCAGCATATTGGTGACAACACACCCCGAACCCCCTCACGACCTCCCCCAGGGGCTGCATATAAACATTAAACAATAATGGAGACAGAATAGAGCCCTGCAGCACGTCGCATGATAAGGCGCGGGGGCAAGACATCTCCTCCCCCAGCACCACCCGCTGGCTTCTCCCCGAGAGGAATGAACGGAACCATTCAAGAACAGTCCCATCCAGACCCCCCAGGTCACGCAGCCATCTCAGCAGCAGCCCATGGTCCACAGTGTCAAAAGCGGCCGAGAGATCTAGCAGGATGAGAAATGTTGAACATCCTGCATCCATCTCCCAGCAGAGATCATCGACCAAGGCCACCAATGCTGTCTCGGTGCCATGGTCGGGGCAGAACCCAGATTGAAACAGGTCTAGGAAACCGATGCTGTCGAGATGCACCTGGAGCTGGAGTGCCACCATCCGCTCAATAACCTTCCCTAAAAAGGGAAGGTTAGAGACAGGTCGGTAACTGGCAAGGGCGTCCACGTTCAATGATGGTTTCTTCAGCAGGGGGTGCACCACAGCCTCCTTGAGACTGGACGACAGCCTCCCCTGCTGTAAGGACGCGTTCACTACCCTCGCCAGCATCGTCCCTAACGTCTCCCTGGAGGCTTTCACCAGCCAGGACGGGCATGGATCAAGTTCACAACTGGTGCCTCACAGACCCCAAGACATCCACCGCATTGGCTGGCATCACTTCCTGAAACTCCCCCCCACAAAGATGGACCAGACGGGGCCTCCATCACCTCGCGCTCTCTACCTACTGCCCCTAATTCGGCTGCAAAGTCGCTCCGAATCTGAGAGATCTTGTCTGCGAAGTAGCTGACAAGCTCCTCACAGCGGGCCTGTGTATTCTCACAGACGCAAATCCCCGCCATTACAGCCTCACACAATCCACACACACACACCCCTCAGGAAAAGAACTTCTGTCCTTCTTCATCCACTTAGAATGCTGGGAAGTGTGCATACATGTATAAGTGTGCAAGGGGATGAAGTGTATTTGCTGAGAACCAAAGTAGTTTATTGACCAAGTGAACGGGACTTGTCCCATTTTAGCTGCTCAAAATGTTGGGAAGTATGCTCACATAAATTTTTAAAACAAGCTAATCACAAGGATGTCCTTCACTCTTATCTTGCTCAACAGCCGTTCAGCATTTGGGATCAGGGCTTAGCAGTCATCCTTTATCTCTCCTGAAGATGTAGATTTCATCATTGTTGTCCCAAAGGGAAACAGTTCGTGCATGCTTCCCAGTCTTCTGCCAAATTAGCAGGGCTCCCTCTACTTTTTTTTAATGGTTCAAGCCATCCTTCTCCTCCCCCGGCCAAAATGTCGTCTCCTTATGTACTTGGGTTTCACACCACCATTAGGGAATTAGAGGAGACTCCAGTCTCCACCTCTCCTTTAAGATCCTAAATTGTAGTCCGTGTCCTACACCCAAGATCTACCAAGTTTTGCTTTTCCTTGGGCTACTCTCTGCACCCACCTTTCCCCTTTAAACACCAAGATCAGATTTATCTAGTTGAATCTCTCACACACCCATCAATCCACTATCCTTCAGAGAAGCATGAACACCCTTTCTCCAGATCCTTCACTAGACAGCCTTCCATCAGCAGAAAGTCAGGGCCTAGTTTTTATCCTGCTTCCATCTTCCCAGGATGCTTTACTCATGCAGCTTCAGCCACATAACATTCCCACTAGGGTTGCCATGAGTCTTTTATTCTAAGGGAATGTCCCCTTATTTCAGAAACCCCTGGAAGTACTGCTGAAAGAATCCTTGCCTTAAAGGGCTGAGGCCCTCATAAGACATTTACTAGGCCTGTTCTTAAAGAGTCAGCACATTCTATTAGTCTCCCGAAACCCTGCTTAATCAAGTACATGGATTCCTTTCCTTGCTCTGACAAACCCAGGGCCAGATTGCCTATTGGACACTCTGTCCAGGGCAGCAGTCTTCTGGAAGAAGCATCAAGGGGTTCACAACTCATTCAGACTCCTCAGTGCCATCCCCATAAAGTCTGGCCAGAAATCCCCTGGACTCCTGCTACCTGCCAATGAGATCAGTGGAGAGCAGGAACAGGCTACCCCCACCCCCCACCCCCCTTCAAGTGCAAGTCCCAGTCAAAGGTTTGCAGTGAAGATGGAGCGCAGGCAGAGCTCTTGCTCGCCACCAACCAGCTGATCCGTAGAAAACAGGCGCAATCTCCCACACACGCATGTACCCCCCCCACGTGCAAGCTGTAGGTTGAGACAGGCTGTGGGACATGGTGGTGGAGGGAGCACAATATTTTTGTCTAGGCCAAGCAACCGATCCATAGCAACATGAAAGTAGCTTTTATGATGTTCTTTGGAGGATGGGGAGAGAGAGCTGTAGTGTGAGAAAGCCAATTGCTTAAAATTTGAGTTTAAAACAAGGCTCAATTCCTGAATGGAAAAGTTGGAAGTACCTTTTAAAAATATTCCTTTTATTGGATGTTTGTGCTGTAGACGTGAAGGTACAAGCAATAATAGTCCCCATTTATTTTTATTTGTATGCCAGGCAAAGTAGTGACTCCACCCACTTCTATAACATAAATTCTGATTGGTGCTGCACAGAGACCAATTGAAATTCCCCAGCTCAGGCATTCTGCAGGAAATTAGGGCAGTAGTAGCAGCAGCAGTAGTAGCAGAAATATGAAGGAGCAAAGGAGAGCAAGGGGGAAGGAGATGGGGCGCTAGGGTGATGAGACAGATGTCATGGGCCAGTTTCAGAAAGAGAGAGGGAGAGGACGGTAAAGCTTATTACATGTGCGGTGTGGGGGTGTCAAATACCACTGACCAGAAGAAGGTGGGCTGCTATTAAACAAACAAACAAAACAAAAACTGAGAACCTCTTCTGTACAGGAGTGGGACTTTTAATCTTTTATCCTGGGTATGTATATTGCCAAACATAATGAAATCTTCCCCTGGTTTGGTTGGGACCTCTATGAATTACTCTGTTTTCCTTAATATCAGCATTGCAATATAGCCCACAGGATACCACACCCATGCATACACCTTGTAGAAAAATCTAGGTAAACACTGGCAGAAGAGTTACCTATCAAATACCCCCATGAGCAGTGGCAGTCTTTTCCAGCAGAGTTCTGGGAATTACAGTATGTTTCTTATCTTGAAAGTGCAGGATATGGCAATAAATATTCATCAGATATATCTTTGTACCTTCGTATTTGTTGAGTCTAAAAGACATTTTTTTCCCACCAGGATAATGCTAACTGTGTAGCTCTGAATGATCAATAAAGTTTATTGTTAAGAATACAAAAGCTGTAATAACAGCCTATAAAATTGCAAAATACACTGCAGCATATTTGTAAAAATTACAAATAAAATTGTTATACATTGTGCATCCTTTCAGTACCATGGACCACTAAGCAGACAATTGATAGCAGAAGCTGTGCTTCTGACTTGTTTTTATGGATAATTTACTTTGAAAATATAGATAGCATTTTCATCCAGGCAAACCTCCTGCCGATTCCTCTGTGTTTGTCATAGTAACCACAATCAAATACCATTACAACTGTAGAGTAGCATTCTGCAAAGACTGGAATGCAGCATTCTCCTTGAATAATAAGAACAGTGGGCCTACTGTTTTCAAAAGGAAAAGTTTTGTGTTTTAAAATATTTAATGCTTGCAGAAGGCACATTTTCAGGATGACCCTCCTGGTGGGTTTTATTTTTCTTATTGCACTGCAGACAACCCCATGTTATTTCCCTTTTCTCTATGGGAAAAAAAAAATCTTAAGTGTAGTTTCCCTGTTCTAGACACATTCCAGCACAATGGGAAAAATATTTTGTTGCGTGCTATACATAGTAATTTCCTCGGAGTACTTCAGAAATACCCTCTATTTCTGGTAAAAGAAAAGGAAAAAAAAGCCAGCCTTCTTCCTGCTCGCGATTTGCTGCCAGCATGAGAACCAATGTGGCAGACGTGGTAGCAATTTATTTTTTTGGTACAGGCAACAGATGGATGACTCACAAGGAAGCTGAATAACCAACCTGAACTCTTTGTTGCAGGTTCCATGCTCTAATCAACAAATACGCACGTAGGGATTGTCGTTCTCACCTTAATTAAAGATCAATTAAGTTTTAATGAGGAACTAGAACCTTAGCAGCTGCTACCCCAGCAGGAAAAGCTGTCTTCTTTTATTTAATTCATTACTAATAAATTAAGCATTACTACCAAGTAAATGGTAACCGTGAGGCTGATTTAAGACTAAAAAATAGGTTGCATAAAAAGGGTAAGTCTTTGAGAACATAGGAAATGTCACACCAAATCAAACCTGTAATCTGTCTTGTCCAATTTCCTGTCTCAGGCCTAATTCCACCACATCCAGGAAAGCACTTAAGCACTTCTAAATACTACTGTAACAGGGTGCAACTACCAGGGGTAAGCCCCCACAGGATTATGCCTACAAAGTCACTGATTCCTTGGGAATTAACTCTCAATCCTTTATTCAGTCTCTGTCACATATGCAGAGTCTCCACCAGAGTCTCTGGCAGCACCTGCAGCTCTCATAGCCCAGTCCCTTGGCTGGCACTAGCTGTTTCTCTTAAAGGGCAACAGCCCTCCCAGGCTGCTCCCTGCCACAACTACTCAGGAGCTCAACCAGATGGGGTGGCGGCACAGAACCCCAGTTTTTTTCCTTGGTGATAGAGATACTCTACACATCCAAGAAGTGTAGCTCACTCCGCTCTCCCTCCCTCCTCCCAGGTGTTGGGCACTTCTGTCTAGGGCTATACATTCAGGTTTCAAAAAATGCCCAAAAAAATACCTTTTCAGGCTCCATATTTGAAATACGAATACTAGACCTGTGTGTTCAGGTTCTGAGTGAACCCA
This sequence comes from Sphenodon punctatus, assembly GCA_003113815.1. Taxonomy (NCBI): domain Eukaryota; kingdom Metazoa; phylum Chordata; class Lepidosauria; order Sphenodontia; family Sphenodontidae; genus Sphenodon; species Sphenodon punctatus. The sequence goes on along the minus strand of QEPC01002120.1, from coordinate 3,174,514 downwards.
AAATTTCCTGGGAAATGTGGTATCTGAGGTCTCAAACTGGGCCCCAAAAGCTGCAGCACATACCCAGCTCAGAACCAAGCTGCTGTCTGAGGGTGATTTCAGACGTTACGGGGCCCATTGGCCCCGTACCGAAATCAACCCATTCGTTCCCCGCCGGGGTCACTCCGTCACGCCATATCAGACGTGCCGGGGAGATCCCGGTGGGGAATCCGGGAGGGGGCGGGGCCACGCGGCGCAGCTTGCGGCCGCACGGCCCCGCCCCCTCCATGCACCCTGCCACCCACCCTCCAAGGAGACGGGCAGGCGGCGGGGCCAATGTGGCCGCCGCGTCCGGCCGAATTCGCCACGGCCCGGGATCCCGCCGGTGATCCCGGGCCGTGGCGAGCGGCCAGACGTTACTTTTTTTTGGTCCCTGCCGGGGGTCCGTTTGACCACGCTTCCTGGGACATTTCCCCGGCTAGCCCAGGAAGCGTGGTTCAAATTGACCCCTTGTGCAGATTGACCGTGGTGAACATCTGGCGGCCACCAAACAGACGTTCGAGACACATTGACCACAGTGGGTATTCACCGTGGTTCACTGTGATCTCGTAACATCTGAAAATACCTTGATTCTCAGATTAGCCGCCTGCTTCAGGAGCCTGTAGTGAGCCCTCCCCACCTGCAGGGGTTGCTGCTGTTTCAGCACTGCAAGCCCAAGCCCAGTGGAGACCATCTAAGCCAGGTAAAATGGTGAATCCCCAAGTCAGCAACCCCCCATCACCAACAAGTGAAACCCCTGAGCCAGCCACATGTTCTCTTCCCTCTCCCCAAGCCAGAAACATTCTGAGTCTAGTCCCATGCCACATTTCCCTTTCCCCAACCGGTGACCCCTTCCCAAGTTGGCAACCCCCCTCTAATCCAGATCCATGCCCCATTCCTACCTCCCAAAGCTAACAACCTCCTCAGCAAGCCAGCCATATTTTCCACCCTCCCCCAAACCAGTATCCCCCTTTTTAAATTGGTAGCAGACTTAGCAGCAGGCCTATCAAATTGGCAGAGCCTCACTGCATTTCTGAGCCAAAATAACCCAACTGAGGGACCCATGCTCATTGTGTTTTCCACATTGGCAGCAGTGGGGGAAATGCAGTGAACACAGGCAAAGATTAGGACTGAAATGAGATTTCACCAAAATGGGAAATCTCATCGAAATCCCTGTTCCTGATACTGTCTCAATCAAATCAAGAACCTCTCAGTACTAGATAATGTCCTAACCGACATCCTGTTTCTCAATTTACTGTTTAGCTGTTTACCACTTTATTATCCATTTCAAATCTTGAGAGGTAATGCTGATGGAATACCGCATTTCTTGCACTCCATTTTCCTTTATATTTCCTTGGCATTCATTGGTTGGTATGCAGATTCATTTATTAATCTGCAAAAGGAAACAACACAGAACAACATTTCTGATTCAAGTCTTTGGAGTAGAGTTTACGGGGCATGCAGGAGGAGAGGTTAAGGGATGGGCTATTTGCACGGTGATTGGCTCAGAAATGTGGAAACAACAAACCCAGAAGTAAAATGGTACCCTCAGCAACGTGGTAAACGGTAAATGAATGGACACAGTAAATGGTAAGAGAAAAGTAAATAAATCAGGACAGTATTTCGCGGTATTGTGAGAATCAAGAAGTTGCATTGGTATCAGGAAACGGTTGGGAAATCAATCCTGGTAAAAAATTTCATAAGCAGCAATTTAGCTGCTCAATCAGCCCTATCGAAGATACGAATACAAATAAATGCAAATACTAAAATCACAGATACAAATATGGATACCAATACTTGACCCTGTTCACAGCCCTATTTCTTCCTACCTGCTCAAGAATCTCATCCCCGGTCAGGCAGGGGCTGCTGCTGCCACTCTCCTTCCTTTCCCTACCCTGCAGGGACATAGGTATGATAGAAACAGGTGGTGCAGCTGCACTGGGGCCCACAAGCGTGGGGGTCCATGCTCTCTTGTGCAGCTGCATCCCTGCCACTGTGGAGAGGGGTGTATAAGCCCCATTCCAACCTAGCTACACCCTCCCTCTGTCAGTTCACAAGACAGAATCTGGCAGCAGAGAGATCGGGAGTGGTTGAGTCAGGAGCAATGGCAGAAAGATGAAAGAAGGGTCCCCGACCCCCAAACCAAAGGAGACTGTGGAGGACTTGGCAGGAGCCAAGGGGACCATGGTCCAGGGGGGAGGGTTCTCTCTGATCTTGCTACCACTCCTCCTGCTGCTTCCCACAGCAGAGATGAAGCCTGACAGTGACAGGAAAAGGGTTACGTGCTAGGAGAGGGAAACAGTCCTTGTCCCTGCTAATCCTTGCGAAATGTGGAACTCCATTCCCCCGGAGCCTGGTCATACTCCGTAGGCAGTGTAAAACCTTGCTTTTCGTAAGGCATTTGGCAAGCAGGGTTAGGAATTGGGAGGGGGGTTAGGGTGGGTTTCTTTGAATGAAGTTTTTAAAGGGAGTTTTTTTGTATTTTTTATTTTATGTATTTTATGTAAGCTGCCCTGAGCCTTAGGGGAAGGGCGGGATAGAAGTTTAAATAAAATAAAATAAATAAAATAAGAGAGAGGGTGAGGTTTCTGGGTAGTCAAGGTGCAAGCTTCCCTTAGCACAACTCTGGTTAACCGCCTAATATTTCATTTAAGGTAAGAGAGGGCTCATTCATACAACACTGACAGCCTGTGCCATCTTCACGTGTGTAAGCTATTGAGTGAACGAGCTCGCGGTCTGTGGGTTTGACCCACTACCCTCCCTAAAAAAAAACGCTGTGTGACATGTTTAAACGTACAAAGCTACAATGATTTAACAAAGCCAAATTCATGTTTACGATTTTATTAATTCACTTCGGTTTTGAAATCTGGTGTGAATAATACTGATTTACTACCACTGCAGTCTGCCCCCAGTGGTGATGTCGTGGAAGCGCACACGAGACATATCCCTGCATGCCTTGCATGCAAAGCATTCTGAGGTGTCACAGCACCAAGAAGAACTCCCAGCAGGAGAGGCACTGTGCACTGCAACCTGGGAATGATTTGTATACTGTGTTCGCCAACCAAACACAGAAAGGGTTAACATTACAAGAAACTTCAATTTAGAAACTGAAAGGGATTATGTACTCCTCGTTATTCCAGAGTACATACTTCAACTCCTGCTCCTGGATACCATCACTTAATGTGTGAATGGTACCTAAGTACAAATGAGTTAAGGACTTAATAAAGCAATTTAGCTGTTTGTGGAAACAGCTGAGCAGTTTCTGGAAGGCATCAAGAAGCCTCAGCTCCTTCCCTGCGCAGGGTGCAGGGTGGGTGTAAAGGACAACCGTTTTGACTTGGCAGTGTTGTTTACCCCCATGCGGCAATGATGTAAAGGCCGGTCCTGCAGAAGCTTCAAGAGCTGCAAAGGAGCTGAGAATCAAGCCATGGCTCTCTATCTGCTTTCTGATCTGTCCATTTGACATTAGTGGCGGCAGCAGGATACGTGGGAAGAGAGTCACTTTACATGATGTATTTCTATTTCATTTCATTGTATTAGTGAAGTCTCGGCCCTTAATTGAACACCATGGAGTTCCAGTATTTGCTCCTTTTGTTTGTTCTTTGCAGTGTGGTTTAGCTGCACACAGTTAAGTGATTTAGGAGATCATTTACTGCATTCAGCACCTGGGGTTTTCCTGGATGTCCTAGATCCAGCCTAGCTGAGTGATTAAACCCTTAATTGAATCATTGGAATGAGCATTAATGTAAAGAAGGGTATGGATGAGGAGAGAAGAAGTGAGAATCAGTAAGCAAGAGGAAAGGGCAACTGTAAAATGAGTGTGTTAAAGCTTCAGTGTTTAATGTTAATGCATGTATAGCTGATTCTGATCTCCCCAAGAACAGTATAAACCATAAATAATTCCATTGAAATTAAAGTAGATACATGGAAGGTGAAATGGTGTGAGAGAAGAATCAGGCTTGCAGTATTTATAGGAAAAACATAATGTGGTTGAATGAAGCTATCGTCCTAAGAGAGTGGGCATAGGTGAGACAGACAGACACATTGGGGATCTGCACCCCCTCCGTTTCCATGTGTGGGGCAGGGATGGATCCCTTCACCAGCCTCCCCAGGGAGGCACTGCAGGCAGCAGACAGTGCTGACATTGCCTGACTTAAAAATGGGAGTGCAACAAAATAAGTAATAAGATTTAATCAGTAAGATGTAATTAAATATATTTTCAGCTGTTGGTTAAATGGAACTCTGTCTTGGGGGATGGCGGTTCTTCCAAAACTGATGTACAGGCCTGCTGGTATAAAGGTCACCCAGAGAACACACACAGAGTCCAGACATAGCTCTAAATGCAAGAGCAAAGATTCATGCTAAAAGATAGCCTATCACAAAGCGGGACAGAAGAATTCAGAGCTACAGTGTGTGGGTGAGCATCAGTAACTTGACATACCTCAACTGACACATTTGCAGTTTGATAGCTGCCATTATAGCCAACACAACAGGACACAAAACAGGGACCTCCAGGATAAGGGCATGTGCCTGCACAACCTCAGCTAAAAAGCTATGCTCCATACCAAGGCTGTATTAGATGCACAGCCACATACATTCTGTGGTTTAAGTACAGGGGTGGGTGGGCATGTAATACACACTGCCCTGCGGTTTATATACCATAGCCATGATCCACAAACCATTTACTTCAGAGTAGCACCATTGAAGCTCTCCAGAGTAAGTGGTTTATATGGATTGCAGCGCAGGAGAATTAACCTGGCTCATCTAACCAAACATCCTCTCTGCAAACCCTCAGCTTCATTTTGCACGTGAAAAGAGGAAGTTTCCATGGCCTGCTCAGCAAACAGAGTAACAGGCCAGAACAAGTGAATGCTGGAACCCTTTGCAAAGGCCCCTGCCTCTAGCTGTATCTCAGAAATCCCCCCTCAGTACACATCCCTTGCAGTAGCCAGAGTTCAAAATTCGGGTCTCCATCTGTTTGGCCCTCTTCATGTTCCAGTAATAAGCACATTACATGTACTTTCTATTTGGCAATTCTCTCTCTGACAGGGACAGAAACATAAGCAGTTTTAAAAGGTATAATAACTAATAGGACTTTTGGCAGTACCTTCTGCAAGAGCCTCATCGAGGTCTGCAAGCAAAGCTCCTTCCCTTGGCCAATGGACATCTTCTGAGCCTTGTGTGCACCTGGAGAATCCCCAGCCTAGTCATCACATTAGGAAAGAGATGAAATCACTCTGCACTTAGAAATAGCCACAACAGAGAAAAGGCAAGAAATACAGGTGCAGAGTGAGAAATGACAAGGTCTTCTATTGCAGCCATAATAAACACAGGATATCACTGCAAAAGCAGATGCCTCCCTTTTTCTGCCCTCATTTAACTTTAATTTCCATCTTCTCCCCCTAATGTGCCTCAAACCAGGGTGTCACTTCCTACTAAATCAAATGTTGGAGCAAACTTCAGCTTTTCCACAGATGAGGAATGAGGCATCCCTCTGATAAACAGGTGCACTCAAAACCAGCAAGGCTGGACTCAGCAGCCAAAATAACACTATTTTAATGCAGTTTTGTATGTAATTTTACATATATTGTGCAGAAAATCCCACACCCTTTACTGTGCCCTAGCGGTGGTAATGATTGGGGCCCTGCAGAGAGGGAGTGGGGTTCCCACATTCTGCCCTGGTGAAAACAGGGGCCACTGTCAATAATAGCAGGGCTCGGGGCAGTCATCCCAGTTTGCCCAGTGGCAAGGCCAGCCCTGCCCTCCAGCACAAGAGAATGCAACAGGCTGCATCACCACACAACACACTGGGTATTTTCAGACGTTACGAGATCACAGTGAACCACAGTGAACCACGGTCAATTTCGCTGCAGGGCCAAAGTGCCCTGAATGTCTGTTTGGCGGCCGCCAGATGTTCACCATGGCCGATTCCCACATGGGTTCAATTTCAACCACGCTTCCCGGGCTCCCCGTGGGACGAGCTCCGAAAGTGTGGTCAAAGTGATTCCCAGCGGGAAGCAATAAAAAGTAACGTCTGGCCGGCGATCACGGCTGTGGTCAAAGCGGATGGGTGCTGCGGCCGCATCGGCTGCGGCGCCCACCTGTCTCCCCAGAGGGCGAGCGGCGGGGGAGTAGGGGGGACGGGGCCATGCGCCCACACGTTGTGCCGTGAGGCCCCGCCCCCTCCCCGATTCCCCACTGGGATCAGCCGGCACGTCTATTTGGGCCATTTTTTGACCACGGGGGGGTGGTTATTTCATTCACCCCCACTGGGGATTCGCTGTGGTGAATCGGCCTAGCGTAACGTCTGAAAATACCCTGTGACCTTGTTGAAAGCAACTAAAATTTCCCTCTCATTCTGATCCATCTTCAGCACTGATCTAACAAGAGAACACAATGCTGGCCACCACATGCACAGCAAATCTCAAGGAATAGATACTGCAGAAAGAAACTCCACTTTCATTCCATTCATTCATGGCTAGGAATGAATAACGCTCCTGTCTATTAGAGAGCACTCCTCTCTCATATTATTAATTTATTTTTAATGTTCTGACTACCATAGGGAATAAATAACTCTTACACTATGTGGCAAAGTGCCCTGCTGCTGCTTTCCAGGGTTCTCCTGCTATCAACAACATCCATTCAATTAATTTGATGTGGAAAGATAATGGCTCTTCATTTGTTTCTCAGCAACCATACATCTGTTCCCAGAAGTCTAGCCACGATCTCTTGGTGGGCTGTGCGTGCGTACTCCTGAAGGGGTGCCTCAGTGGGATTGATGGGACAGTGAAGACCTGTGTTTCAATAATTAGCATGCCAGTGCCAACCAACAGCGGTTACACCATATGCTGGGCATGCATTCTTGATACTTACTGGCAGGGATCTACTTTTGCTTCTTGGTGTCAGTCTTCTTTAGATAATTAAAAATACATTGTATGTTTCAGCCTAGTGAGAATCCAGCCACCCAGTGCTGGAGATCTGGGTCAGATTCTGATGTTCTTTATATATCCTATATTTATTTAATTTTTTATCCTGTCCTATCCCAAGGGCTCAAGCAGGTTACAACACATAAAAACAAATAAAATAAAGTTAAAAATCAGACATTTTAAAATAAAACCAGTTAAAATACCTTATCCCAAACCACCCCAGCTCCTATCTCTGCCTGCCAAAAGCCTGGACAAATAAAAAAGTCTTTACATTGCATACCTCCCAACAGGCTCTATTTAGGAGGGACAGTCCTTTTTTGGGCACCGAGTTCAGAGAAAAAGAGACAATAAGACCAGTATTCGAGCCTCAGGCACCTCGTCCTGGTTGTCTTCCAGGAAACACACTTGAGAAGACAATGAGGAGAGGATGGAACAACAAGCAACTATGTGGAGCGATAAGAAGGAGAATGTCTGTTCTTCTTACATACTTGGAATGTTGGGAGGTGCATGGGCTCACAACAATATATTCAAGACCTGGATATGTATTAACATGGGGAAAAGAATTGAAGGATGTAAAACCTGAGGAGTGGAAAAGAGTTTGGAATTGTATGTATAAATATAGATTAGCAACTTATCTGAATGAAAATGTGTATAAGGTTGTTGCTAGATAGTATCTCACTCTGATAAGGATGGTGAAAATGAATGGTAGTTTCGATAAGTGTTGGAAACGTAATGAAAAAAGGTGGGATATTTACACTGTTGGTGGAAATGTAAAGAGACTGCTACATTTTGGGAAGCAGTATTGGGTATCTGTGCTAAAATATGTGATTAAGATTTATGGGGCTCACCTAAATGTGTATTGTTAGGTATGATGGAGGGGGACGTCCTCCAAGAAGATCAGGAAATGGTGTTTAATCTTTTGACAGCGGCTAAAATAGTTCTAGTGAGGCATTGGAATAAGAGTGGGCAGTTGAAGATAATGAAATGGAAAGATTTGACCAGGGAGGTGTTTAATATGATTAAACTGACAGATATAAAGGGAAGGGCGGTTTGGAGGTAAGGAGCTGGCGCATAGATGGGGAAAATTTTGCAGGTATATGTTTGAATGAATGGATTAATTGTGGAATAATGTATAGTAGATTATAAAGATTTATGAACTTGAAATAATTTTAAATTTTAAAAAAACCCACAAAAAAACAATATATCTCAATAATTGTAATATGCTTGCAGCAGCCCAGTCCCACTAAGAGATGGGCTGCCAAATTCTGCACCAGCTGCAATTTCCAAGTCGTCACCATGGGTAGCCCCACGTAGAGTGTGTTACAGTAGTCTAATCGAGAGGTGATGAAAGCATGGATGACAGTGGCCAGGTCAGAGTCCAAAACAAACAGCCAAAGCCGTCGCACCAGATGTAATTGTAATTGGCAAAAAGCACTCCTCACCACAGTCTCCACCTGGAGATCCAGGCAGAACTGCGCATCGAGGAGCACCCCCAGATTCCGTACCTGGGAGGCCAATGGAGGGCAGACTCCATCAATAATGGGGGCCACCAACTCCATCACCTTAGCCACTAACATCACCTCCTGTAGAGAATCTGGGATAGCAAGGGGAAACAGGACCGAAGGAGGGAGCACACAACACAAGTACACAAAACCCGCTCGCAGACGCACACTAGTAGTATTAAAGGAGCCCTCAGTATGGTGTATCGCTGTGAGGTCAATTGTATGCTAAAAGGCACCTGACCCTGCCACCATTCATCAGGAGGCTTACCGGAGATGTCACGCCCTGGATTATAGTGATCCTCCACACACACAGGATCCAGGAGGTGAAACAAGGGAGGAGGGGGTAGGGACCCCAGGTCCTGGGAACCCTCGAGGGGAGCGGGGAGGGATTAGGGCAACCACACACAGAAAGGCACAAAGGGTCAATAGCAAGGGAGATAGAAGCACACACCACTCGAACACAATCACTCACCACACACAGCACTCGTCACAAGGAACAGGGAAGGGGAAGGGATTCTAGCAAACCACAGGTTCTCCAAATACCAACGCACAGGCCAGATCACAGAAACCAAGAATCTCTGATCACCAGCAAGCAGAGAGCCCAATTGCCCTCCTTTTATGTGCCTTGCTTCAGACCCTGCCCTCGCTTCAGCTGCAGGCGCTCAGAGTGCTGCTATCTCTCATCAGGTAATTGCTGGCCCAGCAGACTGCAAGCAGGGGAAGGCTCTACAGACACAGGTACTGGGGTTGTGGGAAGCGCGGCCTCCTGGGCACCCCCAAGTCACTCCCTCCTCTGTTGTCCCTGCAGACCCCACCCCCTCCATGCCCTGATACCTCCATCTTGTCAGGATTCAGCCTCAGTCGATTAGCCCTCATCCAATCCCCCACAGCCGCCAAATACCGAGTAAGCACCGAGACTGCCGGGCCTGTGTCTTTTGAAAAAGAGAGGTACAGTTGGGTGTCCTCAGCATATTGATGACACCGCACACCGAACCCCCTAATCACCTCACTGAGCGGCTGCATGTACACATTGAACAGGAGAGGGGACAAAACAGAACCGTGCAGGACTCCACACGAGAGGTCTCGGTATGATGAAAAACAGTCCCCGAGCACCAGCTGCTGGGTTCTTCCAGTCAGGAAAGAGCGGAACCATTCAAGAACAGTCCCGCCCACCCCTGCACAGTCCCGCAGGCACATCACCAGCATCTTATGATCAATGGTATCAAACGCAGCCGACGGATCTAACAAAATCAGCAGGGTCGAGCGACCCCGATCCAATTCCCAGTGCAGGTTATCTACCAAAGCCACAAGCGCAGTCTCGGTGCCATGTCTCTGACAGAAGTCGGCCTGAGAGGGATCAAGAAAACCGATGCGATCAAGATACCCCCGCAGCTGCCGAGTCACTACCTGTTCAATAACCTTCCCTAAAAATTATCTTGTCCAGCAGCTGGATATGCACATTGAACAAGAGGGGAGACAAAATGGAACCCTGTGGGGCCCCAGAAGGGAGATCCCGAGGAGGAGAGGGGAGAACCTTCTGGCAACCATCTAGAAAGTAATTAAGAAGACAAAGAGAAGTCAAAAGACACATGACCATTAAACTAGGCCCAACCAAGACTTGGACTGAAAATCATCATAAGAGATAAAGAAGAAATTGCCCCCAGCTACAAACATGTAGCTGTGTAACATGGACGTAGGGTAAGATGTTTGGGAATTTTCTGATGAATCTAGCATTGTGTTACTTTTTGAATCCTTTTGTTAGACTTGCACTCTTGAATCAATTTTGTCTTGTAATTAATCTGAATTTATAAATACAAATTATTTTAACCAAGCATTGGTGTGATTGTGTGATAGACATTGGATAACACAGTTGAGGGGACATTCCAGGTTAGATACTTGGGCCAACCTTAATACAATTTCTGTGACTGGGAACCTCCAGGGACACAGGTGGCAGGATAGTTATTCCTTTACAGACTGTGACAGTTCTGGAGAGAGTTGCGGCCAGTGGAGACTGTAAGTGGGAAAACTGAGTCACAGCTGGTCAAGAGGGAGGGACAGTGAAAAGAACCCCAACCCCATCACATGCCCCCCGTGGTCTGATCGTGGTTGGAAGCAGGGACAGAACCAGGAGAGGGAAACAATCCTTGCCTTTGCTTGAGAAGAGGAGGGCAGAGTGGATAGTCTCAAGGGTCAACACTTCAGTGTCAGAGCCATGAGTGCTGGAGAGGTGCAGTCACACCCTCTTGCTCCCACCTGCTTCCATCCCTGATTAACCCTTTGGGCAGGGAAGCAAGGGCATGCTGGGAATGGGAAGGGGGTGAAGAAGCTTTCCCACCACTTTCTAACATGGCCACAAGCCCTTCTGAATGTCACAATGCCTGGAAAGGGGTGTGGCCACAATGGAACAGGATGGGGCAAATGGGCTCTCCTACCCGTTTCTGACATAACCCTGACCCCTGGAGTACACTCTGGCTGTGCCCACCCAACCCTTATCAAAATTCTGCCTTCACCCGTCTACATGGTTTTGTTCCACCCGGAGAGGCCTGGCTGTGGTCTCCCTTATCCAGTACTAGGGCTGCAGCTTGGTAGTAGGGCTCCTAGGAGTGGAGCAACCTCTTTCAGCAACTCTCTCCATCGCTTTAATCCAGGCATAAGAGGACCAGGCCATACGGATTATAGGTCTAGCATAACGATTCAAAGAAGCTCCACTCTGCTAGCATTTTTCTAACTTTAACAACAAGGGAGATCTACTCCTGAGAGATCAGAGACTATAGTCTGATATGCGTTTCCCTAGTGCGTGCCTAGAACAACTCCCCTGATTGGACTGTTGTTCTGCCAAATCAATTTACTTTTTCTGGATTAACACTAGTTTAACCAAGAACAGAATCTGGCCCTGGCGTCTTCTCGCTAGAGCTCAACATCTACATGGGAACAACTGCAGCTGCATTTAATTGCAAAATTGTAGGCCAGCTGGAATGTAAAAAGCCACAACCACTCTCAGTGCTTAGATCCCACAGGCACAGGAGCTTTGTAAACTCATATGGGCTAGACAGACAGAAGGGAGTCTATCTTGGAAGTGCAAGTACAGTGGAAATCAGAGAGAGAACAGAACCCCCCACCAGTGAAGGATTGTTCTCCTAGTGGACATTGTGTAGTGCTAGCGTTCTGTGAACAGCAGAACAGAAAATTACTCAGTGTGAGCAAATTTCAAACAGCTAGTTGTATTCTTGCAAGCAAGGGGCTCTTCAGGACACGTGGACATGAGAACAGTCAGGATTGCAATATATATATATATATCAGTGTGGATGCTTTGCAAAGGTTAACTCAGAAGGTTTTAAATTAAACTGAACCACTGGCTAATGTGTTTATAATAAACTTAGTCATGAGAGTTCTGGAATCAGGGTGGCACAGTCTTGGCACAATGCAAACTCCTTGTGAATTTGAATAATGTAAGCATAAAGCCATTTGGACAGTCATCCAGCCTAGCACAATTGCAGAAACATTTCAAAAGGGCACGGGTTACCAGGCCTAAAGTATGATTTAAGCCCAGAATTACTACTGACAGCTCAAGTGAGGCTTCATTGGATAATAGAAAGCCTTCACTAATGCTGTCTCAGTCCTCTGAAAACCCACGAGTCCCCTCAAAACTCCTCAGAGATTAAATGTAATTAGATGCTGATGCAACTGAGAAAACAAGTTCTCATTCAAGTTTTTTGACCAAAATGGCTAATCAGAGATCAGTCAGTAAATTAAGAACATAAAAACATAAGAAGTGCCATACTGGGTCAGACCAATGGTCCATCTAGCCCAGCATCCTGTTTCCGACAGTGACCAATCACGGTGGCTTGGGAGAAGCACCCAACAGGTCATAATGGGGGATCCATTCCCTGTTGTTTTCCCCCAGCTCCCGTCATGTTCCCTGATCCTGTCTGGCTAATAGCTGCTAATTTTATTTATTTATTTATTTATTTTAAAAATTATACCCCACCCCTCCTGCCAGGCAGCCCGGGGTGACTAACAAAATCAGTCAATAAAAATACAATAAAATATATAAAAACATTAAATAACATATTCAACAATAAGATGGGGAGAACAAAACACTCCCACCACCACCCTCACCCTTCTCCCTCACCAAACGCCTAACAGAACAGCCAGGTCTTACAGTTCCTATGGAAACCTGGGAGGTCTGAGGCCAGATGGGCCCCCACCAGAAGGGAGTTCCAAAGGCACGGCACGGCCACCAAGAACATCCTGTCCTGCATGACCCCCCAGGAAACCCGGGGAACCTCCAACAGGGCGCCCCCAGATAACCGCAGGGGCCAGTCCAGAACCCGGGGAGTGAGGCGATCTCGCAAATAGGCAGGGCCCAGGCCGTGTAAGGCTTTATAATGGATCTATCTTCCAGAAACTTGTCCAAACCTCTTTTAAACTCAGCTATAGTCCTGGCCCTTACCACAGCCTCTGGCAGTAGATTCCACAACCCAGTTATACCCCATTATACAATGGTCCATCGAGCCCTGCATCCTGTCTCTGACAGTGGCCATTCTTGGTCACTTGGAAGAAGTACCCAACAGGTCACAATGGGGGGATCCATTCCCTGCCATACACTTCCAGCTCCCGACAGTCGCAAGTTATATCCCCCCAAACTACTTGGCTAATATCCATTAATGGACCTACCCTCCCATGAACTTATCCATTCATTTTTTAAACTCAGCTATACTACTGGCCTTGACCACATCCTTTGGCAACAAATTCCACAAGTTAATTGTGCGTTGAGTGAAAAAATATTTTCTTTTATTTGTTTTAAATCTGCTGCCAGTTAGTTTCATGGATTATTCCCTAGTTCTAGTACTGTTTGAGAGGGTAAATAACTGTTCCCAGCTTACTCATTCCACACCACTCATGATATTATAAACTTTTATCGTATCCCCCCTCGGTTGCCTCTTCTCCATGCCAAAGAGCCCTAACCTACCAAGCCTCTTCTTGTACAGAAGCCTTTCCATACCCTTTATCACTGTAGCCATTTTCAAAACATGCAGCCTAGCCCTCTTTGCCAGAAGATGAGCAAACTATTTTTCCCAGCAGAGGAAACATCCCAAGAGCACATTCTTTGAGTACTTTTGTTGGAAAATATACAAGCAAGAAAGTAGTGGGATTTAATTTTTAAATCATCACAGCATTCCTGAATGCTGACTTCATAGATTTTTTTTATTATTTTTTTTTAAATGGAGGTTATATTATTAGCAACAGCAAGTAATTGGAGACTCATCCTTAGTGATGGGAAAAGCAGCTCTGATAGCATCAGTTTCTATTCTGGAGAAAATTAAGTCATATTTCTCTACAGAGTAATCACTGAAGGGGCAAGTCCTTTCAGTTGGATAGAAGAATTAATTGCTAGAATCATTCCTGCCATTTGCAATTAAGCTCTTAGAAGGTAGATTTGGATAAGAAAGTGGTATTGTATTGAACTGAGAAAATTTATTTTCTTGTTTGTGGATGTATGTTAAATGATGAAACAATAAAAGTTTTGTGTTGTTTTTTTTAAAAAGAAGGTAGGTCCAATAGCTACTACTACTAGCCAAGTTGGTCACATTTGTTTCTTTCAGAGTAAAGCTCAGGCCTACCTTTTACCTCCTGCCTCAATAATTAATTTCGAAACCACCCATTTTTAGGGTAACAAAAGGCTAACCCAACCTACGTCTGTACCCCTTTGCCTCATGAGAGTGATATCTTTTATTGGACCAACTCCAGTTGGGGGAGGGACGCAAGCTTTCGGACCTTGCAGAGTCCTTTATCAGGCAAGTCAGGAATTAGAACTGAAGACCGAGTGAAGCAGTGAGGTATATAGAGTGATTGAAACAATAGCAAAGGGAGGGGAGTTACCATTGTGTCCAATCGCTGTGTTTGGCTCAGTCTCCAATTCTAATTCCTGACTTGTCTGACGAAGGACTCCGTGAGGTCCGAAAGCTTGCATACCTCCCCCAACTAGAGTTTTCTAATAAAATATATTTATTTATTTATTTAAATTTCTATGCTGCCCTTCCCCAGAGGCTCAGGGCAGCTTACAAATCATAAAAATATTAAAATACAAAAATCTCTAACCTGCCCCCCCAACCCTACCAGAACCCTCCACAAACCCACCCAATACCACCATCCCATTCCCAAACCATCCCGATCCCCAATTTATCCCACCCACCAAATGTCTTTTCAAATAAAAAAGTTTTACACCACCTCTGGAAGACACTCAGACTTGGGCTCAAACAAACCTCCAGGGGAAGGGAGTTCCAAATTATCAGGGCAGCAACCGATTATGCCTACCTGCAAGCCCTTGTCATACAAACAAGACTAGCCAGCAGTACCCAGGAGGAGGCCCTCCCGGCCAATCGCAAGGGCTGCAGCAGGGGATGGAAAGACAGGCCGACTTTCAGATATGTGATTATATGGGACCCAGACCATTTGGGGCTTTAAAAGTTAAAACCAGCATGTACCTTGAATTGTGCCCTGAAAGCTATAGGGAGCCAGTGCAGACTTTGGAGCACTTGTGCTCCTGGGTGCCTTGATCCCAAAAGGAGGTGATCCACTGCATTCTGCACCCGCTACAACTTCCAAACAGTCGTCAAGAGCAGCCCCACATAGAGCACATTTTAATAATCAGATGGAGTTGGTGAACAACACTTCTGGCCACCGCTGCAAGCTAACGATCCAGACGCAGCAGGGGATCCAGAAGCACTCCAAGGCTGCAAACCTGGTTGACCAGAGGAGGCCAGACTCCATCAATAAGAGGAGTCCCAATCCCCTCCCGGTCACACAGACAGCCAATTGTCATCACCTCAGTCTTCTCTGGATTCAGCTTCAATCAGTTGCGTGACCCTGCCCCAGCCAGCAGCACCATGTGGTGGCTGGCTGGACTGGGCTGCCTCCGGAGCAGGAGGAGGCATGCGCACTGCAGCAGGCTGAGGGCGAGGCAGCACGAGGAGAGAGCAGTGACAATGAGCTGAGTCAACAACGATCAGCAGCCGTGCAGAACCACCACCACCAGGAAGTCTGAGAGGCAGGCAGGCAGGCCGGCCGGCCAGGAGCAGAGCAAAGGGCCCCGTCTTCCCTTCCAACTCTAGCAGAGGTGGCAGCCACTAGCCTCCCCCACTGAGCAGAGCAACAGCAGTGCGATGGTGCCAGTGCCAGCTTGAAACAAGTGGAAGCCCACCCGAGGCAGCAGCAGTCCCCCCCCCACACACACACACTATGTGGGGCAGCAAGGCGGGGGCGGGGGGGCAGGTTCTCACAGATGAACAAGCATAGTTGCTGGGGCAGCCGGGGCCTGTTGCCCAGAATAGTGGACCATGGTGGCAAGGGAGTGCTGTGCACTAAGAATGCACCAAGGAGAGGGGACCCTCTGGCCCTGTGGGACTCAGGAGCCGTGTCTGCTGCACATCAGGCCCTCCCAGCTGGAGAGGCCATGACCACAAGAAGCTAGCCCAGGTGGGGGTGGAGGAGCAGTGGGACCCACCCACCAAGTACCCACCTCAGTGGATCAGATCTCTGTGTGGGAGCGGAGAGCTTGGGAAGGGGGGAGGGGAACAAGTCGTGTCAGTGAGAGGGAGGGAAGGAGCACGTGCCACACTGCCTGGGGCACAGTGCTCACAAGTGTGTGTGTGTGTGTGTGTGTGTGTCAGAAAGGGAGGAAGAGGGGTTTGTGTCAAAGGCTTTTGAGGACAATGTGTTGTTAACACGAGACCCCCTGCCACGTGAGATTATTGGGGGGTTGGTTCCCCAATATCTGCTCTATCTTTAAATTTAGGGGAATTAGCCAAGTTAGGGGGTCCCCTCGTGTTCAAGGGATCAAGCTGAGGACAGTACGCGCTACAGGAAGTTTATGTATCCTCCCCAAATAGAAAGAAAAAGACACAAATGCTCCAATAAAACTAAACGAGGTTTATTGGGTTATAAAAGAAAAAGGACCCAAATAAGGTACAGAAACACATACAGGCTAATACTAAAACACAGCCCATGTCTAGCTGATGGGACATGAAGGAAAGAAACGCAAACAAATGCGAGGGAAGAGAAAGTATAGGAAACCCCTCCCCCTCGTAGCTACTGGGGACAGAGCCACCCAATATCTACCGTTCCTTAACTTCGGGGGGGAATGACTCAATAGCCTTAAGCTGGGGATTCCAGGAATACAGGGGTACAAACAAAGGCTCCAGGGGTACAAATAAAGACTACAAAGAAAACACAGACTGCGGCTAGGAAAGTGAAAGTACACTGAAGAGC
>QEPC01002120.1:3138419-3157414 GCA_003113815.1 Sphenodon punctatus | reverse complement strand
CAAGATGCATAAGATATCTTTGACACAGGGGGAAAGAGTAAACAACAGTGGCTGGAGGGTAGTTAAGGAGGGGAGGGGAGGACTAACGATCGGCTTCCTGGGACACAAAGGGAGCCCCTGGATTTCTTTATTCCTGAGGCGGGGTTGCGGCTCCAAGTTCCAGTCATCAGTGCTCTACTGAATAGGAAGAATGCCTCTTAATGGCCCCATACTTTACTCTAGGCATTTTCCTTTATCATCTCTTCCCCCAGGTTCAGGCTGGTATTTCACATGAGTGACCTACTTTCTGCTGGGTTCCATGGTGGCTGGGCCCACTTACTCTGTTTTACAAGCCCCCCCTCTTGCTCATAATGGGGGGCTATACTCTCAAGCCTTTTTCCCCACGTTTGCCAGCCCTTGGCCCTGTCTGGGGCTGTCCTTTCAAGCCCTCCGGGTCCAAGTTTGTTGGCACTTGGTCATACAGCAGAGGGGGGGTTGTACCCATTTTAGGGAAAACTGAGGCCATCATCAACAGTGTGTTTCTGGGAGTGTACGTGTACACTTGTGGGCAGGAGAGAGCCAGAATACAGCATGTATGTGTATGAGAGAGACTCATGTGCTGTGTGCGCACCGCGTGTGCATGCAAGAAGTGCTTGCTGTACTTGTGTGTGAGAGAGTGGTGGTGGGGCTGATAAGGTATGTAGGCAAATTATGCAAATATGCCAAATATGTAAATTATGCAAATTAGGTCCTATCCTAAGACTTTGCACAGGACCCTGCAAACCCTGGGGCCGGGCCTGAGTGTTCCCTGAGTTTCCAGGGGTGCTGGCTCCACAGCTACCAAATCTTGTATGTCTGCATGTGGGAGCAGAGCCAGTTTTCCTCTTGGCCAAGGGGTCAAGAGTAGCCACTCTCTATGTGAGGACAGGCTTTGCACATAATCATGGGGCTCTTGGATTGAAGAGGATTAGGGAGAGGGCATGATGTCCACATGCCCCTCTGTGAGGTTGTGGAACTGGGACAGCTGTGCAGACTGGCAATTGCAGCAATTATGGAGTGCTCTGCACCCGGGTCCAATCCAGCCATGTGGCTCAGTGCAGATCTCTTGCATCCCCACTGCATTAAATTCTACATCTTTAACATCCTAGCAAAGCATGGAACTCGGGCTCCATGACCTCAGTCAACAGTATTTCCCAATAATTCTAGGAGCCAAACATGTTGGCAAAAACGTTCCCTCCTCTGGGAAGCAGGGGCAGCAGAGTGGTTCTTAGTGTGGAACAAAAGATCAAGAAGAGATCTTGAATGTGACTTGGAAGAAGGATTATTATATAAACCTAAGTCCCCTGTGACCTGTGCAGCTATGTCTGGACTCTTATGTACATTCAATTGTCCAGTGTTATGTGATGCTGCAATGAAAGATCCCATACTGTATCCCTAATAATGAACAGACACACACACAAGAGAACAGAGTCTTAGTGGGATTAACTCGGTACATTCTCCGAGAAGATTCTGAAATGACACATAGAGCTGGTATTTATTAAAAAGCTCCATACCTCTTTTATATTAATAAGATTTTAACTAAAGGATTATAAGCAGGATCTGTATTCACTGTGTTTTCCCCATGGGGGAAACGCAATGAACATAGGTCCCTAGTTATAAGCCTCTGCTAAGTACTCCCAGCCTGCCTCTTGCACATTGCTTTGGGGGATTTCAACATACACACCGAGACTGGCCTTCCGGGGGTGAAGCAGGAGTTCATGGCCATGACAACCATGAGCCTATCCCAAATAATATCTGTCCCAGCACATGAGGCTGGACACATGCTGGATCTTTTGTTCTGCACTGGCCTGGAAACAGGGGGTCCGATTATTAGGGGTGTTGTTACAACAGCGTAGTCATGGTCAGATTATTACCTTCTGAGGGCCCAGATCCCTGTCCTCCTTTGTCCCAGTTATGGTCCACCCCCAGAGACTAATGGATCCAATAGGATACCAGAGCTCTCTGGGGGATTTACCCACTGATCTTGATGGCCTCTCTGTCGATGCCCAGGTTGATCTATGGTATGCTATGCTGACCCAGACTATCAACACAGTGGCACTGAGGCATCCATTTTCCCTGTGGCGGCAGCATGGTCTCACGGGTATAGGGAGGATCTGAGGCTGCTAAAACATGAGAGTAGACAGTTGGAACACATGTGGTGCTCGACTCATGCCAAAGTCGACCAACTGCGACATAGCTTGTTTTTGAAGGACTATGCTGCGACTGTGTCAGCGGCAAAGAAAGCTTTCTTCAGTGCTGCCATAGTGTCTGCAAAGTGCTGTTCAGTGGAGCTCTTCCAGGTGGTGAATAGCTTATGAAATCCAGGCTGTCTCCACCTGGAGTTAGAGTCACTACCTGCCCGCTGTGGCAAGTTTGCCATCTACTTTGCAAAAGATGATAATCAGTATTTTGAAATGACACATAGAGCTGCCCATACAAAGTTGCTCATATTTGGTTTGGCTTCGGCACTGCTAATTTGAGTGCAGAGTCAGAGTTAGGGGTTGAGGAGGGAGGGAGGGGGGGAGGGAGGTCTTGTCTGGTTCGTTTTGATTGACTTCAGTTAGTCTCGTCCACTGAAGCGTATGCTGTGCTTGGAGTAGTGTGGAGAACCAGTTGTGAATTAGATGCATGCCCGTCCTGGCTGGTGAAAGCTAGCTGGAGACACTGAGACCATTGCTGGATGGGGTTGTCAATGCCTCCCTTCAGGAGGGCAGGGTGCCTATTGGCCTCAAAACAGCGGTCGTCCATTTCTTGCTCAAGAAACCGTCTCCTGATGTTGATTCCCAAGCAAGCTACCATCCTGTCCCTATAACCTTCCCTTTTTAGGGAAGGCTATTGAATGGGTGGTTGCCTTACAGCTCCAGATGCATCTTGATGGATCTAATGAATCCATCTAATAGATTCCTGGACCCATGTCAGTCGGATTTTCATCCTGGACATGGCACCAAGACTGTGCTTCTGGCCTAGTTGGTTGACGATCTCCATGTGTAAATCAAGAGGGGACATTATACCATGTTGATTTTGCTAGATCTTTTGCTGGCCCTTGATACAATTGACCTATAGAGTGTTGTTCACATGGCTTCAGGACCTGGTAGGGGTGTACGGGACCTCTTTTGTGTGGTTCTGCTCATTCCTAGCTGGGAGAATCCAGAGAGTGGTGATGGATAGTGGCTCATCGTCCCCCTAGGAGCTCCCTTGTGGGATCCCACAGACCCCTGAGCAAGATCGTTAGGAGATTTGGAGTGAGGTTCCCTCAGTACGATGGCACCCAACTCTAGCTTTCTTTTTCATCTAACTCAGTCCCTGCAGTCCCAGTGCTTACCAGGTGCCTGTTTGCCATTGGGGACTGGATTCGGGCGAGCCGACTGAACCTGAATCCAGACAAGATTGAGGTGATGATGGCTGGCCAGCCATGTCATCTGGGGGGCATAGGGACCCCTCTTATTGATGGTGTCCAGCCTCCTTTGGTCACTCAGATTCGCAGGTTTGGGGTGCTCCTCTTGGATCCATTGCTGTGCCTGGCTGGCCAGGCTGTGGTGGTGGCCAGGAGCGCTTTTCACCAACTTCATCTGGTGAGAAGTCGGCAACCTTTTCTATTAGACTCAGATTTGGCCACCAACATGAATGAATTATTGACGGTTTTCGCTTTTGCCATAGCCCACATATAAACTGACAAAGCAAAACAATCAGACAAACAAACAAACAAAAGATACAGAAATTACAGATTACAGAAATAAATTACTCTCTGCTTAAAAGTTAAGTAAAGGTTAAACAAAAGTTTCCCTTAAACCAAACCAGGGTCATGGCAGAAAAAATCTTCCTTATTGAGTATCCATCTCATGTTATCCTATAATGTATTGTATAATATAATGCAATATAAACAATATCTCAAATAAGCTGAACACATGTCTAAGGCTTCATAAAATTGTGTATACATAATTGGGTTCCCCCACAATATTCACAAAGACATCAGGCGGATACCTACCGTTAGACTGTATCTACTGTTACCATATGGCCCTTAATTTTGACTTAATTTCCTTCCTTCTTTTCATTGCCAACCAGAGGAATGTTGCAATAGCAAACATATCCTCTGTACTAGGCAAAGTAAGAAAGAATCTGTAGCAGTTATCTGAATCAAAATCCATATTTGCTTTTAACAAAGGACGTAACCAAACAACCCTCAGACTATGATAGTAAGGACATCTCAAAAAAGGGTGCTCAACTGTCTCTATCTCATCCAGACTGCAGGAGCAACATCTAAGATTATAGTCACGATGAGCATAACGACCCTCGGTAACTGCAGTCTGGATGAGCTGAAACCACAAAAGCGTGTAACATCATATGGCTCAAAGGACACAGACTTTTAAATTTGGCCCAACCAGGGAGCCACTAACCAATTGGAGACTACTGCAAGATACTCCTGTCTCCCTATATCAGTTAATCTAGAGGAAACTTCACTTTTAATGGCCGCTAAGGATTTCCCTGCGAAATATTCGAAGGAAAATCCCATGTTATGTAGAAGAAAAGAAGGGTAACGCAGTCATGGATATACTCTTGGACCTATATAACCTAGTTCTTCCTTTAGACATTGAATGGGGAGAGCCTTCTCCTGTTGGGTCAGAAGTCGCAGCCAATATCGGACAAAAGCTATCTTAGAGAGATGTTCAATAGAAACTAAACCCGTCTCTGCTCTTAGGACTGCACCAGGTACAGTATTTCCTACTCTGAGGAAACATCGTAAAAATGAGTTTTGAACTCTCTCTAATACAATCACATCGGGGGAGGGTACAATATCCAGCCCATAAGTTACCGACACAGGTACCCTTGCAAGATATGCCTGAAGAAATGTAGAAGGGGGTACTCCTTTAGAAATATTTGCAGCCCTAATAATAGCGCGTACTATGTTTTGGGCCTTAGCTGCCCTATTTTGGATATGTGAACTCCATGTTCCCCTATTGGAGAATATTACTCCCAAGTATGAGATTTAGTTATTGCATAGCTTTTACCACTAACTTTCTATTTAGTGGGGGCAGGCTGCCGTCCAACGATCATAATTTTAGATTTCTGGGCGTTTATTTCCAAGCCATTGTTATTGCAATAAAGTTCCAACTTTGCAATAAGGCGTCTTAAAGCTATTTCGGTTTGGGAAAGAAGGACTGGATCATCTGCGTACTGCAGCACGCAAAGCGAAGAAGTCCCTATCCTGGGAGCATGGACATCGTCAACTTTTAAATAATCTACAAGATCTGACAGGTATAAAATCGGGGTTAATACACATCCCTGTCTTACACCTCTATTGAGAGGGATAGGGTCACTCAGCCCATTCATTCCACTTTTGATTATTGCTTCATTTCCAGAGTGGAGCTGTACCAACAAAGCCAACAGTTTCTCATTCAAGCCCAATTGTCTCAATTTTCTCCAAAGATTCACTCGGGGAACTGAATCAAAGGCCTTGGTTAGATCGATCGAGGCCAGGAAAAGCCTCCCACGTTTAATTTTATAATACTTAAACATAACGTGTGCTAGTATATAACAGCAATCCGTTGTTGACCTCCCAGGTCTAAATCCAAACTGTTCTGCAGGAATAATGGCCAGATATTCTGCCCATTTCTCAAGGTATGACAGAAGAAACCTTGCATAAAGTTTGCCTATCACAGATATCAAGCTTATAGGCCTATAGCAGGACAGATCCTTACTGTTTCCTTTTTTTAAAATTGGCACTATCCAGCTTTGCTGCCATACCCGAGGGATTTTACAAGTCTCGCTAATGTTCAAGAAAAGCCTAGACAAAATTAAGGCCCACCATTTGGGGGCCGCCTAGAGTATTTCTGCTGAGATATAGTCCGGGCCCGGAGGCCTGTTGGACTTCAGTGCCCCAATGTACCCCTCAATCTTGTCTCTGGGGAACTCAAATGATAGATCTAGTCCCAGGCCCTGACTGGAATCTTGTTGCTCTACCCTCTCGTTTCCTGGCCACCGACATCTATGCCTTCATAACCTCAAGACTAGACTATTGCAGTGCACTCTACATGGGGCTGGCCTTGATGATTGTTCAGAAGCTGCAGCTGGTGCAGAATGTGGCGGCCCACCTTCTGTCGGGGATGTGGCGCCAGGAACACATTACACTGGTGCTCTTGAGTCTGCACTGGCTGCCAATAGCTTTCCGGGCATGATTCAAGACGCTGGTTTTGACCTTTAAAGCCCTAAATGGCCAGGGCCCCAGGTAGATGAAAGACCACCTCCTCCCCTATGTTCTGTCGTGACCTCTGAGGTCAGCAGAGGGCGCCCTCTTGTTTTGGGGAATGTATTTCACCCATCTCTCCATGTGGCTCCCCCATTCTGCCCTAACCAGCAACAGTGGTCCCTGGCCCCTGCAAGCATAATCCAGCCTGAAGCAAGCCCCCCCTTTTGTGTGTTAAGGAGGGAAATACAGAACAGTGTTGTTGAAAATGTAGTAGGTATAAGGAAAAGATTTTAAGGATGGTTCTTGAAGGATAGGATGAACACTGGCTAAATGGGCATGGTGTAGCATCCATGCAAGGAGGAATTACATGTAAGTTGGAAAGAAGGCTAGAGAAAGTGTTTAAAAAGGGTAACAAAGATTGCTTTTATTGTTGTGATTGGTAGGGTTGTCTTTTAGGTAGTCTGTTTAGGTGTTCTGTTAAAAATAGGGCCTCATCTACACTGTTTTTGCCAGCAAGGGCTAAAACTGTCTGTAAGGAGGAATAAAAGCAGCAGTCTCAAAAATCCTGCCATTTACCATGCTTCTGTGCTGATATGAGTAATTCGTGTGTGCTTGACTATGTGGGATGTATGAGATAGGGTGTATGTATATTTGTATGCTCGAGGAGATCCCCATGCGGGTATGTGTGTGCGTGACTTTGCCTGAGTGCCCTGAGATAGGGGTGTGTGACAAAAATTTGTGTGAGCACATGTGCAAGTGTAATGAATGTTTTATTGAAAGCTTGTGTAAGTGGGTGCACCTACTATGTATGTATGTTTGAGGATTCCTACAAATCAGTGCTGGAGCAGGCAGCCATTATGCATGGGTTGTCTACAAAAGTAATACTGTTCGTGCTCTTACAGTATTAAAAGGGGGGAGGATTTATATAATTCCAATGTTTAGATTTATGAATTAACTATGGGAGTCACCCAATGTGCATAAACAAATTAATTGCTCAGGAAATTAATTAGGCCTTGCAGAGGTCAGATCTCTTTATTTCTTACAGTAGCAAGGAGGAGGACTTGGAAGACAACAAACTAAGGAACCAACCAGAGTTTTTATTTTATTTCATTTATGTGCGTGTGTGTTATGCCATGGCTGTTTGTCACTCAGTGTTGTATGTCTTTCTATGTGATGTCACTAAACCTTCAGTTAATTTCTTCACCACCACTTGTTTATCTATGCTTTGTAGTTTGTTTGTTTTTTTTTACAATTTTTCTCTTAACCATCCTCTGACCCTGTCCAATGACAATATCAGCAAACATCACCCCCAAAGTTCTCCTTTTGTATCACCACTTTTTCAGGCTTGGATACACTCCCTATAGACTCAGTCCACAACCTCTCACAGGGACTGAAACAAATTGGGGTAACCCTTCCAGACTGGAATCAAATTATGTTACAAGGAATTATAGCCTCAGAAGCAGCTCTCAACTTGTTAGGAATACCAAATTTTCTGTTCTTGGTACTCAGTGGCAGGAAAAGATCTCTCATTATGCTGGACAATATACTTGGCAGCCTCCACATGGAACCCATGCACCCTCATCTGTGGGCAGTGTCCTCAATCAAAGAAAATCTTAACACTAATTGGATTAAGGTAATCGCATAATATCTCCATGCACCAAGGAGATATTATTCTTACCATACAAACTGTAACCCCCAAAGGAAGTCATTTTGGGGCATGTGCCATACAGGCACAGCAAATTTTCAATTTGGAAGAACAATGTGCAACTTAGAAGGCTGCTATGTACTATTACTGCCCAAGCCATATCACCAGTGCTATTACAATAACAGAACATATTCCTGTATGATTTCCCCCATAAGCAACCAATGACCCACAAGTATACACTTTAGGAAATAAATGTTTTTATGTAACAGCATCCCCTGGAATTCCCGTATGTTATAATGAATTATTTGTGCACACTACCCCGGACACTGGATTCATGTTCACGTGTAATGTAACTAAAAAGTATAATAATTATTAGTCTTGGATGTTGGGCCAAACACGCAATGGCTATGCTTCCACAAAGAGCAATCTATGACTTCCAACCTTAAGTAGATATAGTAATTATTTGTGATGGGTTTTATTTAATTTATTTGTCTGTTTCATGGTTTACTGTGTTTTTGGGCTTGTTCTTGCACCTCATCCTTGTTTTAGTTTAATAAGTTGCGAAATGCAGTATGTGATTTTTGAAGCATTGCTCTGACCCCTGTCAGCCACCCTTTCTGGTTTCCAGAAAGGAACTGCATTGTTCAGTTGGTAAAAACGCGTCAGATGGGCTTGACCATGCTCATATTGATGTTAAGACAGGTACAGCCAGGAAAGTTTTAGTATGGCACACTATCCCTTTCCCTCAACCAATGTCCCAATGTTGTTTTAATCAATAGACTGTGTTTTAATCATTGGTATAGTTATTTGTTATAGTATTAATGATCTTAGGCAGAATAATTTATAACACAATGGTTTTAGTTTAAACAATTATAACAGCTTTGCAAGTGGGGTAGCGCCCCCTGCTGCGCAAAGTCCATGCCAAAAATGGTGTTCACCTCATCCTGTACTTTCAGTGCACGGTCAGTACTGAATGATGTGACCCAATCACACCGCCATGAAACACCGTTTTGGTAAAGAAGTGATGGTAAAGATCACTTCCAACGAGGGTTAAGTGCTGGTAACCTCTGACCCCGCCCACACACTCATGAACCAAAGATGTATCAAACATTCTCTGTTACCATACCAATTTTATGTCATGATTTCCATTTCTCACCTTATTCAAATAATCACGTTGTATTTTCTATTGAACCACCTCATGTAATCTACACACCAATTTTTCTAGACTTGGCAGTTTTTGTAATTTTTTTATGATACGGTTTTAAACGTATCACAGGGGGGAATGTGGCAATAGAATATAGTGTTATTGATATCTTATGTTCTCCTGGCCTGGACAAAGGAAGCCAGACCTAACTTCGGTCAAGCAAAGGCAAAGAGCAGAGAGATGGTCCAGAACAGCCAGCAGGCCTGAGATTGTGATGGAATTCAAGCTGAGATGACTCAACATGTGGATAAGGCCCCATCAGCATACTAACAAAGGCATAGCCAGACAAGTATCTTCTCCTGGCACCGCCACACATGCTTAACAAAGCCTCCTGCTGAACAACTGGAGTTGACAAATGAAACCCATTGTGAACAGATAAGTGGGACATTTGCAACTCTGCTACTGACTTCCAGGCCAGGAAAAGAACAGTCAAGGAAAGATAAGGATGTTAATATGCTCAGGGCCCTCCTGTCCAGGAAGACGCTCTTCTGATATGCTAAAGAACTGTGTGATGTCACCATGACATGGCATCTGGCTATTACTGACCTGTACCTCAGAACTGTATAAGAGAACCTGGTCATACAACATGACTTTGGGTGAAGGCTAGTGGTCACCAGTTGGTGAATCACGTGGTTTCACTCCCTTCCAGACCTTGCACACACGGATCACAACTTGTCTTCGCTCGCCAGCAGCTCTACTCTCCAGCACCAAAGGGCCCTCTCTCAGTCTTTTCCCTGAATCAGCCTGCGTGCTTCCAGGATATGGCCATTCACAGGACACGTAAGATATCTTTATCTGGGGACTATCTGTATAATACTGTGTGTGTAGTATAATCCTGCCAAGAATAGAAAACCAAGGTGTGCCATTCCAATAAAGTTTTGTTTTTGTACCACATTGGAGTGGTGTTTTATGACGATCTCGATCCCAATAATTTATTAGTAACACCAACTGCCCGTGAGGTTTGTACAACACGGGCATGCAGAAAGGCGTTTTCAGTGGCAGCTCTACAGCTATGGAACTCTCTCCCCTTGGAGATCTGCCTAAGCCCACGCCTGCTCACCTTTCGGAAGAGTTGTAATACCTTTTTGTTTGGCCAGGCGTTTGGCAGGCTGGGGTAGAGTTAGTGGGATTGGAAGTGGGGGTTAGGGAGAGGCTTGGTGAGTGAGGTTTAGGGGTTTTAAATGTTTAATATGTTATATATGCTTATGTATGTTTTATGTTTTTATATTTTGTGAGCCGCCCTGAGCCTTTGTAGGAAGGGTGGGGTAGTAATTTAATTAATTAATTGCCTCCACCCGATATTTCCCTCTCAGTTACAATTTCCTAATGAGGATACTTCATCTTGTTTATCTGCAGAGAGCCCCGTACATCTTTGGCACCAGATAGTAATTCTGTTGGCATCTGCCTTCCGAAGCTTAATTTTACGCATTTGAAATAGTTTTACTGAAGCCACGGGGACTGTATAAAGCACATACTATACTGCCCCGGCATACACTATTGCAGGACTGATCCCAGCAGGGCTCTCACTAAGTTCTTGCCTAAAGCAGGGCTTGGTCCCAGAGGTAGAGCCGTCCTCCCCGCTTTCTGATGTGACCCCCCCCTCCACCTCCACCCTCCTGTTGAGCTTCATGACATCACAGTGCCTCAAAGGGGGCCTGACTATCTCAGAAAGGTCAGTCCCCTTGCTCCACCTCTTTCTCATGTGGCCATTAAGGGGTTGGGCCACCAGTTGGGTTGGTCAGGGGCACAAGACCCTTGACTATCTGGCGCCAGGGAGGATGGCAAGATGTGGATTACTCCATTGCAGCCTGCAGTGTACTCCCCTGAGGCAACCAAGGCTGGCCTCTGTCAGAAACAGAATCCTGCGCTAGATGGACCATTGGTCTGGCCCAGTCAATAGCACATCTTATGTAGTACCATAACATCACAACACTGTGGCAGGGCTACAGTGAAGTCTGGGTGGGCAAATGTCCCTCTTACCCACTACCAACCCTGCTAGCACCCGTGAGTGCCAGGTCTCAGTGCCACTGATGGCATCCCTGCTACCACTGCTGCTCTGGCAGGGGCAGGGCTGAAGCAGCAGCATCAGAAGTAGCTGGGAGAATGGGGTTCTGCTGGAGAGGCCCAGGACTCTGTCTCAAACATCCAGTCCATCCCCCGTGACCAGTGATTAGCAAGGTCATTAGATCTGGGGCCATGTGATCCTGAACAAATGTGTGAGGCTTGCACCCTTAGTAGACCAGTGGATTCAGCTGGTAGTATACTAAGCTAATGCTTTAGATCCCAACAGGGATGCCCTCTGCTTTGAATATATTGCTGTCAAATGTCATTCACTGAAAGGACTCATCGTAAGGACACCTCATCCCTCACACAGCTGGAGCAAGAAGCATCTAGTAGAATTGGCATGGATTCTGCCTCCTTTCATAGAAGACATTTGCCTCCAGTGTAGCAGAGGCTCTGGACTACCCACCCACCCTCTCTCTCTCTCTCTCTTTTTCCTCTCCTGGGTTCCCCAGCTGCTTCTGGGTGTCCAGAAGACAGCAATATCTTAAAGATATTTTCTTCCCTTTGCATTTCCCTAGGAGATTAGGATCATCTTTTTTGGACTGGGGCCTCACTACGAGGATCCACAACTGTCCTCTTGATCCTGTGCTGCTCTCTTCTTTTATAAAATGTTCGTTGATTTAGTGTTTGTTGAAAATGCAGATGTGATTACCATGAATAAGTGAAAAGCTATAGCCAAACAATAACCCATACTGCAAACTCCCTGATATTTTCTTATCTATCTGAACTCTGACCTGGAGATCATCTCTAATGATGATAAAATAATTCTGTTTCCATTGAACTTCTGAGACATTCAGTTAGAATGCCAGTCCCGCCATTCCCTCCCTCGCAAGTGGGTGGCTGAGGCGCTAGCAGGCCCTGCCTGCTCTCCTGGCTGGGTGGGTTGTGCTCCTTGCTCTCTGGCCATGTCTCAGGCACAGAGAGGGATTGCAGGGGATCCCTGCACCGGGTTCAAATGGGCTGCAGGGGAGGCCAGGGTTGAGGTGGTGCCACCGGGGCTGATCAGGGCAGCCCAGAAGAGTAGCCAGTTCAACCTGTTGGGCTGGGACCTGAGCGACATACCTCAGCATGTGTGGTGAGTAACTTCGGATACTCCAGAAGAGGTCCATCAAAATCTCTCTTTTGTCTTCCACTACCTGAAGGGCCATCAGAGACAGGATGGGAAAGACTTGTTCTTTCTTGCCCCTGAAGCCAAAACTAGAAATAATAGGCTCAAATTAAGCAGATTTCAGTTAAACGTTAGGAAGAACTTCCTAGTGGTAAGAGCTGTTT
Source organism: Sphenodon punctatus (assembly GCA_003113815.1). NCBI lineage: Eukaryota > Metazoa > Chordata > Lepidosauria > Sphenodontia > Sphenodontidae > Sphenodon > Sphenodon punctatus. The sequence continues at coordinate 3,145,027 of QEPC01002120.1, read as the reverse complement.
GACAGTGGAACTAATTGCCTAGGGCAGTGGTGGGCTTCCCTTCACTGGAGGGTTTCAAACAGAAGCTGGACGGCCATCTGTGAGGAATGCTGTAGCTGCGGATTTCCTACGTTGAGCAGGGGGTTGGATTAGATGACCTCGGAGGTCCCTTCCAACTCTATGATTCTGATTCATAGCAGAGCAAAAACATAAATACATTTGCATAATCTCCCATATTTTATTTTATTTCTTAGCATTTTTATGCCACCCCTTCATGCCCACGGCATCTCGAGGCGGCTAACAATATGGTAAAACAGTAAAATACATTTTAAAAAACATAACTTTTTTTAAAATGTCAAACCCCCAACCCTAACCCTACCCTCCAATTCCCCCACCCCACCAATCTCCCCCATTTACCCCTCCCTCCCCCTCCACCCCTCCAGAGGTCTGGCGAGCAACCAATAGGGCGAACAGTCATATTCAGGCACCTTGGGGGGGACATGGTTTTTGTCCATATGAGAGAGGCAGCCGGATACTGGGAAGGACATAACACGTATCTGTAATAAAGCAGGATCCAGATATGGGATGTCAGAAGGAATAGGGCAGTTTTATGATGTACCTAAATTGTATCTTAGGGTCATGATCTACAACCCACTAACTCTAAAGTAACTTCACAGGGGCCTCAATGGGGCTGCTGCAGAGGAACTGAGTGTTGTGTATCATGACCCCTATACATAAATCACGCTGATACTGGATTTGGCCTGTTAATATTAATAACAGATACAAACTTGGTTAAATTAGTTATTAAAATTAAGAACAGAAATCTGCAAGCAAATCAGTCTGACAGTGCTAATTTTACAAACAAACAAACAAAAAATCAAGAATACAAAACATGACAAATGTAAGGAAATGATTAAAATCTACCACTTCTACTGATAACCTTTCAACAGGAAATAGTACTGGGAAGCGAGCAACTTAGAACATGAGCTCATGTGAAAGGAGACTCCATGCAAAACATGGAAAGGCAATCAACGTCCAACCCCAATGTTACTTGTGGAGGTATTATTATATAGTTGGAATTCTAAAGAAATCTTAATTGAAATGTTGTTTCTAGTTAAAATGACATACAAAATGAGCTGGCTATAATCAATCAAGCTAACTTTGTACTTTTTCCAAATGCAAAAGGAATTGTCGTTAACAGCGGAAGGAAAAAAGATCAGAAGTATTTTCCAATAAGCTGCCAAACGACAAATTGGCCAGATTAATCTGTGGTGTAATCACGTCGACCACAATGTGGTTGAATTTGGGCCATCCTGCATTAATATTTCTCTTGCATATCCATGTACTAAAAGCTGCAAGGTACAGAGAGAGAGAATTTCTCCTGACATATACACCCGCACAGCTTTATTGATTTCAGATCATTCTGGTTCTGCAGAAGTGAGATCATACTTCCGTTCTGCCACTGACAGACTAAGTGAACTAAGACACAGCAGGTTTAACCACTGTGCTGAATCAGAACACTGCTCTCTCCTTGAGCAAAATCCTTTCCATTCTCAGCCTTCGTTTGTCCGTTACAAACTACAGTGATTAACAGTAACACTTCCTTCGCAGGGAAAATCAAGTTGTTAATGCTGGCAAAGTGCACTGAGATCCTCAGATGAAAGCATGTCAAAGTATTTCTGTTTCCTACTTAGCATTAAAAACTGCAATTTCATTAAAATTGCAATTATAAAATTATACCATCCATTGTAAAAATTCACAGAGCCTTTTGGAAAAGTAGAAAGACAATGAGTTCAGGAATGATAAAATAACTTCATTTATTTTGTTACAAGGAGATTTGTTTGTGCACAGAGTGAATCTTCATTTAAAAAAACAACAGTACATTGGCCCTTTTTACATGGACGGAGGTGGGGGGGGCTGGGTTTACACAGACACACACCCACCTCCACCCACGGAGCCTCCTCCAGTTTTCCATGGGTGGAGATGGGTGTGCAACGGATGGAGGTGGGTGTTGCGCGTGAGCGTACATGCATGCACCCCCACCCATCCCGCTCGGTGTTCACACTGGCGAACACTGAGCAGACACCCATCCCCCCCATCGCTAGCCATATAAACGGACGGCCCACACACCCACCCGAACACAGAGCAGGGGGGCGGCAGCGTCCGTGTAAAAACAGCCATTTATTGAAACGTCCACTTGTGTTTTGTATTGTGCATTGAATTTTCACATCGTACACAAGGTCAGGACGAGTGATCCACTTCTGGTCCACACACTCAGCTGTGGCTACAACAAAGCAGTCTCCACAGCCAGCACATGTGCATTATGGTCAGTGGTGCGTAGGGTTCCCATACTTCCCCTTTAAAAGAGGATGTTTATGAAAGACACATGTTGCAGGGCTGCATTGGAATCAGTGCAGCCGTGAACCATGTATTTTTCATAAGTGTCCTCTTAAAGGGAAAGTATGGTATGGTAACCCTAGTGGTGCATTTATTGGGTTTATATGTACACATATACATATACATTACACCTGTACTTCAAAGTTTGCACTGGCTACCAATAGCTTTCCAGGCATAATTTAAGGTGCTGGTTTTGAGTTTTCAAGCCTACCTTGGCCCCACATATCTGAAAAACTGCCTCTCCTGTTATGCTTTACCATGAACGATCCTATCAGTTGGTTGGGAGCACCCTCTTGCAGATACCATCTGCCAATCTTGTTCATAGGACAAAGGTGCATCAAGGGGCGTTCTCAGTTGCTGCCCCAGTATTATTGAACTCCCTTAACCTAGAGGTTGGTCAGAATCCAAGCCTGAGGCAATGTAAGACTTTTCTTTTTGGCAAAGCATTTGGCAGGCAGGGATTTCTCTAGGAGATTAAGACCATCTTCATTTGGACCAGGGCCTCACTACGAGGATGCTCAAAACTGTCCTCTTGACAGGAGCCGCAACTGAGCCCCAGCAAGCCCTGGCCCAAATTTTGCCCTGACTCAATTATGGTTCTCCGCAAACATCCCTCTCCTCTTCTGTTGACTGCAGCTCTGCCAGTGACCAAAGCTTCCTGCCTTCTGCAGTCATGGCCTGCTCACAATGGACATGGACCACATCACAACCATGTAATGTGAATGGTGGCCTATAAGAAATGCTAAGAGAGTGGTCTATTGGCCCAAAGAGTGTAGACACCACAGCTCTAAGGGATTACGGTGGCAGTCACATGGGAGCTATTAAAACTTCTGTTGCAGAGTAATAACTGAGTCGCAATCAGTAAGGACAAACGCTGCTGAAGGTTTAAAACAGAACTTTACTTAAGCTTTCTCAGGCACAGATCCTTAGTTGCATCTAATTAGTAAGAAGACAAAATGGAGACTGAGACAAAGGGTACTTTCAGACATGACGCTAACCACCCTTTAACCACCCTTGGTGGCTATTTATGCATGTTGCAGGGCTGCATAGGGCACCAATACAGCCCTGCAACATGCATAAATAACCACCAAGGGTGGTTAACGTCATGTCTGAAAGTACCCAAAGAGAGAGAAGGGAAGAAGGCTTGGTTACACAAAGGAATTCAACTGCAAAACCCCATCTCCCTTCCATATACACAAACTTAGCAGCGCCATCTGGTGGCTCTATAGTCAATTACTGTTCTCAGTACAGTAACTTTAACTTATAGATGTTGCATATACCAACACCCCTTCTCAACAGACAGAAGTTAACCTACTAAACCCATTTTACTCAGTAGCTTTCGGTGGCGCTCTCCTGCTAGAGGTTTTGTCAGGACATCTGCTACCATGTCTTCTGTAGGACAATATTGCATGTCTATAAGTCCTTGTTCTTGCAAGTCTCTTAGGAAATGATATTTCACATCTATATGTTTGGTCCTCGGGTTTACTCTTTCAGTTTGTGCGAGTACAATACAGCCTTGGTTGTCTTCCAAAATTTGTATAGGGCTGTTCAGTTCTTTTCCCAAGTCTGAGAGTAATTGTCATAGCCAAATTACCTCTTGACTAGCATGCGCGGCTGCAACATACTCGGTTTCTGTTGAGGAGAGTGCTACTGTGGTCTATTTCTTGCTAGACCAGCTGATGGGTCCCCCTCCTAGCAGAAATAGCCAACCACTGGTGGATTTTCTGTCAGAGCTGTCCCCAGCCCAATCTGCATCTATGTATCTTGTCAGCTTACATCCAGAAGTTGCAGGTAGCTGAAGTTTAAGGTGTGCGGTTCCCGTCAGGTAGCACATGACCCTCTTTACCGCATTCCAGTCTTTCTGGCTTGGTGCTGATACTTTTCTGCATAGGATTCCTATTGCTGCTGCAATGTCTGGTCTAGTGATGGTGGCGATGTACAATAGTTTCCCAATTGTGCTTCTGTATTGTCGGTTGTCTGGCAGTTGCATGCTTTGTTCTTCAGTCTCCTTCAGGTGGTTAGTTTCCATGGGAGTGCTTACTGCCTTGGCATCTTTCATTCCGAAGCTTTCTAGCAATTCTTCTATTTTATGCCTTTGGTTGAGGAGATAACTTCCATTATCATCTCTTTCTACTTGTATGCCTAGGTAATGTGTTATGTTTCCTAGGTCTTTTGTCTCAAAGTTTTGATTCAGGGTTTTCATTATTCCGCGGTCATCCCCTTCTTGCTCATAGCATATCAATATGTCATCAACGTAAATCAATATGAAAAACCATCTGTCATCCTGTTTCTTTGAATATAAGCAAGGATCCGCTTTACTTCTGATGAAATTTTCCTTTGTGAGTACTGTGTTTATTTTTGTATTCCATGCTCTGGCCGCTTGTTTGAGTCCATATATGCTCTTTTTCAACTTGCATACAAGGTCTGGTCTTTCGGTGTCTTTGAATCCTGGTGGCTGTTCCATGTAGATGTCTTCTTTTAGTTCTCCATGTAGGAATGCTGTTTTCACATCCAGATGTTTAACCTGCATTCCTTTCTCTGCTGCTATGCTCAATAGTGTCCTGATTGTGGTGTACTTGACTACTGGGGCAAACGTTTCATCATAATCTTCGCCATATTTCTGTGAGTATCCTTTAGCGACTAGTCGGGCCTTGTATCGTTCTGCCTTGCCTTCGGCATTGTATTTGATTTTAAATGTCCACTTACATCCTATGGTCTTTCTGCCCATTGGTAGTGTACACAGTGTCCAGGTTTGATTTTCATGCATGGACTTTATTTCTTCTGTTGCTGCCTTTACCCATTTGTTGTGTTCCCCTTCTGACATTTGTAAGACATCTTCCCATGTCGATGGCTCAGACAGTCTGTCGGTACTTGCTTTGTAGGACAGGCGGGTGGGTGGTTTGCCTTTATTTTCCCTGGTAGATCTTCTGATTTCAACATCTGCAGGTGATTGGGTTTGTTCCTGCATCTCAGTTGAGCTTGTGCTGATTTCAACTGTTTGTTCCTTGGTTGCACTCAAGCGATACAGGTGTCCATCTGCATAGGCTCTGGCTAGGACCCTTGTCCCCTTTTGGATTGTGCATTCATTACCCCGAAACTTTACGGTGAGCCCTTTCTCTGTTAAGAGTTTAACAGATAGGAGTCGGCCCTCTAAGCCAGGTACGTATAGCACATCCTTTACTGGTATTGCTAATGTGCCTCCATGTGGCTTGTTGCAACTTAGAATTCCTTCGCCAATACCTTCTGCTGTGATGCTGCTTCCATCAGCGAGGTATCTCTCTTCTTTGTTGCTTGGGTCCAGTACCATGAAAAAGCTCTTGTCACTGGTCATGTGACTCATGGCTCCAGAGTCGACACACCAGTCATGTGATGAGTTGGTCTGTGTTGCTCTAAAACATCCTCTCCACTGTTCTGTGGTTGTGTCACTGGTTGTGGCCTTGGCCCTTTGCGTAGCCATTTGTGGAGATCGCTTCTGTTGTTCTGCCTTCCATATGGAGCAGTCTTTCTTTAGATGTCCTTCTTTCTTGCACCGAAAACATGCTCTTTTTTCCTTCTTGTGCAATCTGTTATCTGCAGTTCTCAGGGCAGTTTCCTTATCCTGGTCCTGATTATCTTGCATGATTTCTTTCCTGCGCTGGAATTCATCCATGAGTCTCCCTTTTACAAATTTCAGTGTTAGTTCTGCCTCAGGCCTTGTCTCTAGGGCGTTTATGAGGGCTCTGTATGATGCAGGCAGACTGCAGAGAAGTAAGGCCACCACGTGGTTGTCTTTTATCTCTTCACCTATCCCTCATAGTTGTGCTACTGCTTCCAGCATTGAGTTTATGTGATCCTACATCTCCTTCCCTTTACCAAGTCTCATCTGGTACAGTTTCCTTAGGAGAAACAGCTTAGGTTCAAGCTGGTCCTTTCATGCAGCTTCTGCAGTGCATTCCACATGCCCTTTGCTGTGGCCTCCTCCCTTATATAGATTAACTGGTCATCTTCTACTAACAGTCTTATGGTTGCCTTTGCCGGTCTGTTCTTCCTGTCCCACACCTCAGGGTTTGCTGCAGGTCTGTCTGTGGTGATCACAACACAATGGTCATCTTTGGATAGGAGCATTTCTATTTTGAATTTCCACAACTGGTAGTTTGTGTTATTCAGCTTGCAGACTGAAAACTTTAATTCAGAGCTGCTGGCCATGCTTGCTTCCCTCCCCTCAGATTGGGATTCTGGTTCTTCTGCTCACT
>QEPC01002120.1:3104172-3137479 GCA_003113815.1 Sphenodon punctatus | reverse complement strand
CCCGGAAGGCCTAGAGCGTCTCTGACGCCGGCAGCCACAGCCGGCACTGAGGCCTCCGGACCGCCCGCCGCTGCCGCCGCTGCACCCGGAGCTCCGCAAAGGTACATCAGCGCAGCACTGTCACTTGTACTAGTAGGGGTGATCCCTGGGGGGTTGGGGGGTGTTAAACACACACACCCCGCCAGGGATCGGGTCTATACTTACCGGCGGCTGCGGGGACGCCACGGCCGCTGGTGCTGGGGGGGCTGCTCTTTTTTTTAACAAAAATCCAGGCTAGGCAGGGTGGGTGGGGGGTGTCCCCCCTTCCACCCACGCAGCCTGGACTCGGGGAGGTTTTTTTTTTTAACTTTTTTGGTGGGACTTACATTGCAGCAGTTCATTTAAATGGCTGCAATGTAAAAAAATCCGGTACCCGGAATCCGGTAACGGGACCGGATTTACCGGGTCGAATCCGATAATGCCAGTACGCCCAGTACTGGCATTATCGGATACCGGATTTACCGGCACGCCCACCCCTATCAATTACTGTTCTCAATACAGTAACTTTAACTTATGGATGTTGCATATACCAACAATTTCCCCCTTGGTTATTCTATCCTTATTTGCAATGTTCACACAGCATTTTAGCTTCCAAGGTTAAGTGCCATGGTTTGATTTTCTGTGTTCCCCAAGTAACTAGGTCTGGGACAATGACATAATTAGGTTTAATAGGATCCTGAAGCAAGTCAAATTACTGGACCCCATACCAACCAGGTTGGGGGAGGGTAGACCAAGATGGGGTATGGGGAGCAGTGAAGCACTGGAGCAGACAAGGGCATGGGTTTTCTGGGACAGGGGAGACACGGTATGGGAGCAGAGGGAAGCAGGGTGTGGGTGGAGGCATCCGCTGACCCACAGCACTGGCTCCTTTCCTACTGGGAAAGACACAAACAGCTCCGACAGAGAGTAAGCAGGACATTTTGATGTCTCAATGGAGCTGGGGGCCCCTGACAGCCAAGCTAAGGCCCTGAGGCAGTGGAACCACCTACAGCTACACCCCTGCCCTGACAGCCACATCGTGTACCCTCCTACAAGCAAAGGTATGTCCATACATACTGTACTCCAGTCCAAACACGGATATTTTATCCTGGAGTAACTGCTTTTTTACCCTGCATATCCCTCAGAAGTATGTTAATGTTGTACATTTGTTCCAAGGTAAATTACAGGGTACAGGTCGGTGACCCAAGGACTAACATTTCACATGCACAAGTGCTAAGCAAGTCCCTTTGTTATGTTTTCAGATAACCCATCAAACTCTCCTCCTCTTTCCATACAAGTAGTTGTAATTAGGTATCTGCCTATAGTCACCTAAACAAGATAGTTACAACTCGAACTGAACTCTGCACAAACTAAGGGCACTCAAAAACTCTGACTACCAGGCTGTTTATTTAGGCATCTAAATATGGATTTAGGTGTTTAACGTTCTCCTGTATAGATGTGCCACTACTTATTTATTTATTTATTTTTATTTTTAAAACTTATTACCCTGCCCCTAATGCCACAGGCAGCTCAGGGCGGCTTACAACAATAAAAACAATTAAAACTATTAAATCACATCATAAAAAGGTGGAAACAGATAAAACAACCACCCCCATCCATCACCCCTCTCCCCTGCCAAATGCCTGGCAGAACAGCCAGGTCTTGCAACTTTTCTGAAAAGATGGGAGGTCCGGGGCCAGCCGGGCCCCCACTGGAAGGAAGTTCCATAGGCGCGGCGCGGCCACCGAGAATGCCCTCTCCTGTGTGGCCACCCGAGAAACTCAGGGGACCTCAAGTAGGGCACCCCCAGACGACCGCAGGGGCCGATCCAGGACACGAGGACTGAGGCAGTCTTGCAGATAGGCAGGGCCCAGACCATTTAGGGCTTTATAGGTTAGAATCAACACCTTGAATCAGGCCCGGAAAATCACCGGTAGCCAGCGCAGAGAGCTGAGCACTGGTGCAATATGCTCCCGGTGGCCCAGTCCTCGTCACAGCCTCCACCTGGAGATCCAGGCAGAGCTGCGCATTGAGGAGCACCCCTAGACTCCGTACCTGGGAGGTCAATGGAGGACAGACCCCATCAATAATGGGGGTCACCAATTCCATCGCCTTACCCACTAACATCACCTGCGTCTTGTGAGGATTCAGCCGTAGTTGATTAACCCTCATCCAAACCCTCACAGCCACCAGGCACTGAGTAAGCACTGAGACTGCCAGGCCTGGGTGTGTTGAAAAAGAGAGGTACAGTTGGGTGTCATCAGCATATTGATGACACCATACACTGAACCCCCTAATCACCTCACCGAATGGCTGCATGTACACATTGAACAGGAGAGGGTTCAGTCTCGGTATGATGAAAAACAGTCCCCAAGAACCACCCACTGGGTTCTTCCGGTCAGGAACAAGCGGAACCATTCAAGAACAGTCCCGCCCACTCCTGCACAGTTCCACCGGTGCGTCACCAACATCTCATGATCAATGGTATCAAACGCAGCCAACAGATCTAACAGGATCAGCAGGGTCGAGTGACCCTGATCCGTATCTCAGCACAGGTCATCTACCAAAGCCACAAGCACATTCTCGGTGCCATAACCCGGACAAAAACTGGACTGAGAGGGAACAAGAAAACAGATGCAATCAAGATGCCCCTGCAGCTGCCGAGCCACTATAACCTTCCCTAAAAAGGGAAGATTAGAGACAGGCTGATAGCTGGCAGGGTAACAAGCGTCAAGCGATGGTTTCTTGAGCAGAGGCTGCACCACTGCCTCACTGAGACAGCCCGGCACTCTGCCCGAGGCATTGACTACCCCAGCCAGCAACAGCCCCATTGTCTCCCAGTAGATCTTAACCAACCAGGACGGGCAAGGGTCTAATTCACAAGAAGTGGCCCTGACCGCCCCAAGAACATCCACCTCATCGGCAGGCATCACTGATTGAAACTGATCTCAGAAAACCATTCCATAACCTCTGGTTCTCCTAGTGTAATAAATGCTGCGCCAAAATCGTGCTGAATATGAGCGATCTTGTCCACAAAATAATCCACATTTATTATTTCCATACTTGAAATAATATGGAATGCAGCATCATTGTTTTGTTCCAGACTGTTTAAACCACCAGTTACATAGTGACCAGATGCCAATGTAGAAGCAGAAAGAACACATTTAAGAGGATTCCTATTGCCCATGTTATGTAGGTGTTCTAGGAAAAGGTCCAATCACAACAAGTGTTTATAAGAGACCTTGAGAGCTGATTTTTAGTGGAGGAATGCTGGGTACTAAGTTAGGAGCTACCACTCAGGAAAAGGATCTGGGGGTGGTTGTGGACAATACAATGCAATCCACAGCGCAGTGTGCAGCAGCAGTCAAAAAAGCAAACAGAAAGTTAGTAATTATTTGGAAGGGGATAGAGAATAAAACTGAGGATGTCATAATGCCTCTATACAAATCAATGGTGCGACCGCACCTCGAATATTGTGTGCAGTTCTGGTCACCCCATCTCAAAAAAGACATAGCTGAACTAGAAAAGGTACAGAGAAGGGCAACAAAAATGATCAAGGGCATGGAAGGGCTCCCGTATGAGGAGAGGCTTGGTAGGTTGGGGCTCTTCAGTTTGGAGAAGAGACGACTGAGAGGAGATATGATAGAGGTCTATAAAATCATGAGTGGTGTGGAACTAATAAACAAGGAGCAGTTATTTACCCTCTCAGCTAGTACTAGAACTAGGGGACACTCCATGAAACTCATGGGTGGCAAGTTTAAAACAAATAAAAGAAAATATTTTTTCACTCAGCGTATAATTGGGTTGTGGAATCTACTGCCAGAGGCTGTGGTAAGGGCCAGTACTATAGCTGAGTTTAAAAGAGGTTTGGACAGGTTTATGGAAAATAGGTCCATTATTTATTTATTTATTTATATACAAATTTTATCCCACCCCTCCTGCCCTTTCAGGGCAGCCCGGGGCGGCGAACAACAATATAAACACAATTTAAAACTGTAAAAATTCATAAAATGCAGGAGGGGGAAAAAAAACCTCCCCTCTCGCCAAAGGCCTGGCGGAACAGCCAGGTCTTACATAAACGTTGAAATGACAGGAAAGTGGGGGCCAACCGAGCACTCCGAGCATTAGCCAACCGTTAGCAGCTATTAGCCAGACAGGATCAGGGAACATGATGGAAGCTGGGGGGAAACAACAGGGAATGGATTTCCCACTGTGACCTGTTGGATGTTTCTCCCAAGCCACCGTGATTGGCCACTGTCGGAGACAGGATGCTGGGCTAGATGGACTATTGGTCTGACCCAGTATGGCACTTCTTATGAACCCAACCGGGCATTGTGAATGCCTGCTGGAGCCTGTGCAACCTGAGCATAAAAGAAGGTTGTAAAGGAAAGGTTTATGATTCAGATTACTGGATAGAATTGCACATTATGAAGTGCCCAACATTAAGGGCATCTCCAAAGCACTCACCATTAGTATTTGACTGTCGCCAAGCAAATTACAAAGCAAAAAAATCTAGTTAAAGATGACCTTACAGTGAATCAAAGTTTTGCTCCAAATCCTACAGAATAACATCTTGCGTATGAAAAACCAAACAACCAAGAAACAAGTAAATGTATTTCTCCTGCCTACAAAACCAAGGGCCTAAGCCAATTGTATTTGTATTTCAGAAAACATTCTCCCAGGTCAAGAACTTACATGCCAAGTTTGAGTCTGAGGGGAATATTTTTTGGGACAAGCTATACCAAACATAATCCTTATTGGAAGTGCAGACAGAAGTGTAATTATGGCATTACGAACACAACCCTGTCACTCTAGACTCCAGGTAAGATAGCATCTATTTCATAATTGCTTGCTTCAGACGTGGGACATGCCAAGATGCAGTATTTCCTAAGCGCATTATTCTTATCAGTCATATTCAGCATACATGCTTTTCCTTAGGCTTCATAGAGTCCTGATCCCCCAAGCCACTTTACACTTGCGTACAAATACACCCACATGAAGTCAATGGAGTCTCCTCTCTTGCATTCATTTGCAGAATCTCCCATAATGCCATATTCCTCCACTCTATCAGTTATGGCCGCCTACTCCCAATCTCTTTCTGTGCTCACTCAAAGCACTAGCAGACCCAGAAAGTGTCTTCCATCTTGCCCACATCCCCTCAGCCACAACCACGCCTCCATTTGCCAAATCCTGGGCGGCTCCAGGTAATTAACCTTTCCCTGAGAACTCATTCTTAGTTTCAGAGGGGAGGGACTGGATAATAATTTGATAGTTCGCCTGCATTTAAGCATCACTGCTGTGTTAGCATCTCCAAGCTGACAGGAGTTTTATCTCCAAGCTGACAGGAGCTAAGCACAAGCACATTTCCATTTCTGAAAACAAAAAGTCATGAAGAAACTTTCAATCAGATTAATTTTTGAAATGCACATTTTTGAAGAGCATTACCTATTTAGCTTTACAGCTCACTCAATCTTCATTTTGAACATTGCGACTCAGGGCAAGTCCTCTATTAAATGAAGCAAAGAACTGAAGTCAGTAGCCGCCACTCATTTCAATATAGCTTTCCTTTGTTGCACCCAAGCTAGGCTGATTTGTTATTTGTGTTTAGAGATCCAAAGCTGCTCTTGGAAAACTCTGCAAATATTTAGTAGGTATTTTTTACGCTGTAATTTGTAAAATACTCATAAAAGGTACAATTGGAGTAGCTCCAAATTCCAGTTTGGAATGTATGGAATCTTCCATCCACTGGCTCCACATCTGCTATTGCATTAGATTTCAGCTTGTTGCCAAATTAAAATCTGGATGGAACCCTTCCCATCCCTTAGAGGAAGCTTCAGGTTGGCCCCCATCCCCTCCATTCTACCAGTCTGCTCACAGTCTTGTCCAGGCATTCAGCAGCCTCTTTCAGTCACCTCTGTTCCTTCCTCCACACACCTACCCACCGCAGTGTCCTCAAATGCATTTCTAGCATTACTGGGGTGCTAGGTGTTTTAACTGGGGAAGGCAGACTGAAGAAGAGCACCTTGCATTTGATACAGCGAGTGGGAAGGGTTGCAGTAGTTCTTTGTTCCTTCCTGCAGAGTTTGTGCTGTGGCCTTGGAACAACTACCCAAAAGGCCTCATTTCTGGAGTGTGAGATCAAGTAATGTCCCAGTAGACAGTTCCATTTCATCAAGCGAGCAGAGATGCCAACCCCATCCTTTAAGCAATCTGTTCAGCACTCCAGGCCCAGACAGTTAAATACCTTAAAAATAAGGACCAAGCTGTTAAGATTGACATGAGATGGCATGGGTGAGCTCTAGCGTAGTTTCGACAGGCCTGCCAAGAAGGAACACTGCTGCACTTTGCAGAAATTGCTGTTTTCCGAGGCAGGCAGTTCCATGCCAAGGTAAACTGCTATAAGCCAGTCAGAAGATAACAAAGGCCTGTATTATTGAAGCAAGTAATTCCCTAGGACGGGAGGCAGATCTCAAAGCCAGCTAGAAACTGGTTGATAACATTGCTCAATATTTTCGGTGCCCTCTTGTTTTCTTTTTTCCTTGGCAGACAGCTGAAGTCCCATAAAAGCATCAACCAAGAGACAGTCTTCCCTGGCTGGTTGAAATGTCTGGGAAAGGCATGGCTGACTGTACAAAGGATTTTCCCAGGGCTGCAGAGCTTGCAAGGAAGATCCCCATGCAAGCATATTCCCAGTCACAAGTGAGCTGGTGACTGGAACTGGTCATGCGTTCTCTCATAAAAGTGTTGCAGTTCCCAAAAATTTCAAAGAACTTTTGAAAAGATGTAGAAACACATGGAGGTTGCAAACTGCTCAGAGCAAAGATGATGTTCTTCAGGGTCGCAAACTGAAACAGAGAGTGCTTGGCAACTAAACCACAGAAGGAAAATTATAATCCAATACACAGAATTAAATTCTCTCTGCCTAATCAAATGAAAACTAGAAAGGTTCTAAATCCCACCCACCATTTTCAGAACCCACTAAGTTTTAAAAGACCAATTGACAAGTTTAGTATTTTCCCATCACTAAGTAAAAGCAGTTAGTGCACATGTCTAGTTGCCATTTTTCTAATGTTTATTACCTTGATTTTTAAAAAACTTCGTAAAGTAATGGCCAAATCAATTTTATGGGGAAAAAATCTTAATTGCTGCTGGGCTGAGACCAAGTTTCCAAGTGGAAGCAATTTTTTTTTTACCGCCAAGTTACGTCTTGAAAGACAGAGCTAATGAGAATGCTGACACAACTTTCACTCTAGCGACGTGAATGGCGCCACAATAATGTACTCAAAACATGTGGGGAATAAGGTATTTTGTTCCAGTAAACGAGAGGAGAATATGAAATTCCCAACTCAAAATAGAGTCTATTTGCTGGTATTTATTGGATTCTACCAAACATCATAATTTTGAAAAACAAGAAGTGGGCTTGAGGGAGTATAGAATTCAATCATTGTTGGGGGAGAGGGGGGGGGAGGATGTACTCTTTGCTTCTTAAATACATTTGGGACATAAGAACTGACAGACAGTTTGTTTTTCCTTCCTCCTTAAAACTAAGGGGAATCTTCTTTAAAATGAGCTTTATAGGTAAAATGGAAGTTCAACAGAAGGTCTTAATGAAGGCAGAAATTATGCAAGGTCCAGTCCACATAAAATATTGAAAATAAACTTTTAAATACCTAATTAAGGAACTGCAAAATACATAGTATGAAAATGCCAACAGAATGAAGAACTTCTGATATTTGCAATGTGTTGGGTTTGTTGATCGCATCAAGCAGTGCCACCTACTGGATATTATTTGATATGCCATTAAACACCAACCATGTACTCTGCCCTGAATGAGACACAAAAGGATAGACTTTGCCCTAGAGAGTTTACAGTCCTGTATTTCAGTCCTGCAATTGGGAGTCATGCAAACCAACTGAGTTTGAGTGTAAGGGTTCAATCCTTACACTCAAACTCAGACCAATCAATACTAACAGCTCCTTATGAAAACAAAGGTCTGTTCTCAATTGCAGGATCAAGGCCTAAGAGCTTAAGTAGAAGAGTCAGGATTCAGTGGGAAGCTGCAAGAATTAATTAACTTTGAGCATAAATTTTAAAGTCATGTATGAGAGTATTGTAGAAAAAAGTGGGCTTCTGTGGAGAACTTAAGATGAGGACAGATTGATTGAGCGCCAATGAGAGCAATCCTTGTACAAAGGAAGGCATGAAGAGGCACAGGGCCATGGGAAGGGATACAAATATAGCAATGAGGCAGAGATTGTTAGAATAGCAGACTGGTAGAGGGTATGGACACACATATTGTTCTGTTTTGGATATATGCTTTGGGCTTGTTTTAAACTGTAAAAAATAATTGCAAAGGCCAAAGGCCGCAATAAACTGGATTTGATTTGATTACTAGTATACAAAATGCCTTTAGATTGAAATTAGAGCAATGCTGCCATCTAGTGGTTTGTTTGGTTACTTATGGCTATGTATTCCCTAAAACTATCAGAACAGATATTATTTATACTACAGCTCCCCAGTGAGAAACCAGTGTGTAAGATACTCTTAAAACACAGCAAGAGGTAATCCCTCCCCAAATTCCTTAAAGTCAGCATAGAAGGGGCAAACAAGAGTATCATTACCCTCATTTAAAGATGAGCAGTTGATGGACAGATCATCTTGTCTTCCCCAAGGTTGAATAGGAATTTCAAAGACTTCTGAATTGAACCCAGATCTATGGTTAGTGCCTCAGCATCTTTACTCAAGATAAAAAGCAAGCAGAGAAATCCGATCTGTTACAATAAATTAGGGGTGGGGATCATGCTCAGGGGCCCAAGGCAGCCCAAGGCTAGCTTTTATTTTGTCCCTTTCCTGTTGCTGGCTCTGACCCTTGAATCCAGGCCCTGCCTCAAACACTAAGTAATTATAAATGTGCAGACAGTGCGGTGGCTCCGCAGTCCAGAACAGAAAACAACGGCCACTTCTCCCCAGATTGGCAAACAGCATGAAACAAACATGCCTACGACCCAGTAGCCGGAGAGCCCTCCCCACCCTCCAGGTAGGGCAGAGGAACACAAACATATGGGTGGGTGGCCCGCCCTTCTCCCAGTGCCCTGCCCCACATCATGATGTGCAGCCATGGTGGCCCGCCATGAAGCAGCACTCAATGAACGTGCTGGCCTGCGTTGACCCACATGGACAGCCCTTGACCTGGGCTGCACCTCGGAGATTTTCCTGAGGACACAACCTAGGCCAGCTGCCTCCCCACCTTGGGGCAGTCGCGAGCCACCATCCGACAACACAGGACCACATGTGCAGGTGAGCCCCAGGCCACACAGGGTCGACTTGGGCCAGCATCACATTTGTTTTTACCCATTGAAATAGTCCGCTCAGGGGATGGGGGCAGAGACGGATACAGAATGTATCCGTAGCATATGTTCATGATTTGGACTCTCCCTTTCCTTCTCCCATGTTAGCAAACCCCTCAAGCATCTCTACCCCCAACTTCTACACAGCCCTCAGAGCTTGTACTCAGAGTGGCCCCTGAAAGGGAAAAGGTTCCCCACCTCTGCAATAGACCACACAACCAAAGTTGGAAGGAACCTCAAGAATCATCTAGTCTAAAGCTCTGCATGGGTGAATGAACCCTTAGATATCAGTTAAGAGAGACAAATGGCTCTCCTGACTCTTTTTTTAAAACCTCCAGTGATGGAGAGCCCTAGGCAACTTGTTCCATTGCTGCACAGATGTTACTGTTAGGGAGTTTTTCTTATTGTGCTACCTGGCTGAAACCCTTTTAAGAATAGTAGGGCAGAAAGACAAGAAACTCTGATTAGGAAGATGTGTTAATTTAATTGTTTCCATGGTTCTATGCCTTCCAAAGAACTGTAGATATTGTGGAGATTATACTTATTGTAGAGATACTCGGGGTCAGAAACTTCTAAGCCTTCATTATAGACAATGGACATTTTTGGAACATAACACTAGTCCAGGGTTTAAAAGACCTTTAGAGCCAGGGATTCCCTTCTGTACTAAAATGTTTTGTTCTTAATACCACATTCAAGTTCTTTCTAAGCTTTAATGATCAAACTTCTGAAAACTGTAACCATACCATAAACATAAAAAGGTATACTTTTTAAACAATCACAACACAACCTGGTGGATTTTGCTTCATCATCATTAGGTATTGTCTGCACTACCAAGCCAAAATCATCTAAGAGATTAAGTCCACCTCATTCCTTTCCATGAAGAAGAAACTCTCCACATGGGCCCAAAATTCCCTTCATTGTGGCTTACATGTTCCTATTCATTGACGTTCCCATTGTAAAGCCCAAAACGCAATAAGGAAACTTCAGACTTCCTCCTTTAGGAATATCAATCAACATTCAGGTGCTTTGAGAAATGCTTCTCCCTTGTAAATGAAGGAAACCACCACATTCCTTTCAGGTACCCCAAGATGTCGATATGGTAGATTCCCATGCTTACATTGTTCATCTTGGCAGAAAGGGAGATTGCTGATCAATCAGGAAATATCCTGCATTTTTTAAATTAAGAGTTAGTGTTTATTTCACTAGACCTATTTCAGCCTAAGTAGGAGTTCATGGGAAGAAACCCACATCCTCAAAACAAAGCAAAAAAACAAATGTCTTCAGTTCATTTCTTTATCAGTTTTATGAAGAATCTGTCTCATGTTTCTAGGGAATTTGATATGATATTTGTTTATTGTTGGGCCGTAGCCATAACAAAATCGGCATGAACTTCTTACAAAATTCCAAAACTAAAATGCAGAATACCAGTACCAAATACACAGAAACACCAATAATAAATACTTGAAGGCCAAAGCCAGAGTCAGAATACAATAAAACATATAAAACCTTAGATGGCAAAATCAAGCCATAATGTAGTAAATTTAAACCCACCTTGCTAGAGTTCAACCCCAGACTATTGAGCATCCAAATAAGCATGTCTAATACCAATAACTAATTGGCAAAAACTTGCCACCGCCTGGGATATTTCTGAATCATTTGGGCTAAGAAGTTTCTGTAAAATACTATGGGGGGGGGGGGGCAAGTACTTAAATCCCTCAAGATACCACCCAAGTATTTATATCTGGGGCCAGTGAGCATTGGGCAATATAGGAAGATGTGGGCAAGGGAATCAATTTCCCTCAAATCACATAAGGTACAGAGCCGCTGTTCCTTGGGGATACCTTTATAGCAGCCTTCCAGGAATGCTGAAGGGAAACCATTGCATCTCAATTTGGCAAATGCTGATCTCTTGCCATAGTCCATCCACTCAAACTGATAATATAACCCTGAAGATAGGGGGTTAAATGGAAGGTAATCGGGAGCAACCCTCTGCTCAATAAAAAGTGCTCTCTCCAACTGAAAAGTTTGATCCATCAACCTCTCTCTAATTAAGCTTTTAGACGCTTTGAAACCAACACACTTCAGTCCATCGGGTGAAAATCCCAGTTTAAATACTTCATACTCCACAGCTTTAGCCCAAGGGTCCCCAAGACCACTGTTTAATGTCAAAGCCAAAGGGAATTGTCATGGGAGGGAAAAAGAACCACTTTAACCCAATAATTCAATAAAGTCTGAAGGGTAAGTAAGTAAAAGTTTTATTGTCGACCCATAGCCCATAACAATAGGGTTTGTTATGGACTGAAGGGTATAATAGCCTAAGAGGGGAGCAGAGAGATTACATTTACTTGGTACATCAAGGGAAATCCAATTGAACAGGTTTCATGGTTCAAATATTTGGGAATTATTTTCTCCTGTAATCGGAGTTGGTTACGTCATGTGCAAGCTTCATTTAATAGAGGCAAATGCTCTTCAGCAGCTATATTACGGTATTTTTATCCCTGTAAGAAGGGCGTGGTGGCCCCGGCAATTAAGCTATATAAAGCCAAGGTGGTCTCGCAGCTATTATATGAAGCAGCAGTTTGGGCATTTTCATACGAAGACAAAATAGAACAAGTCCAGACCCAATTCATTCGTAAGTTGCTTAAGGCAATAAATTGTATTCCTTCAGTACTATTAAGATTAGAGGTGGGTTTGTTCTCTCTAAAATGCCAAATTCAGAAGCAATTGTTTTTTTTATGGCTAAGATTGTATAACTCCCCGGTGGGGGGGTTACTAGAGTTTGCATGTGCTGATGGATACATAAGTAATTGGAATAAGTATATAGAAGAGGTGCTTGAGCATATTGGACTTTCACCTTTGTACGTATTGGATAAACCCCTTTATAAAAAGCAAGGTTGGAGGTTAAGGTACGATTTGAGGATCTGGACAGACAAGAGGCGTTAATGACTACGGCAGGGTATTGATCCTTGAATAATTATGTAAATATAGCTCCAGCTATAGGAACTTTGGCACCTTATTTGGGTACATTGATCTCGTATAGGGAGCGGTTTTTATTCTTCGCCGCAAGAACTAATACCTTGCCAACCAGACTATTGGAGGGAAGATTACTGGCAATCCCGTTTGAGTTTCGATTATGTCCGTTTGATCACTCTCAAATAGAAACTGTGGGCCATATCCTGGTGGAATGCAAGCTATACGAGCTTGCAAGAAATCATTTTCTCAGCCAGCTGCTGGGGAAACGTCCAGGGAGAACTATTGCCGAATATCTGTTAGAAGATGTCTCCCCTGAAATTTCAGTGGCAGTGGCAAGGTTTCTATGCCAAGCTTTCGTCACATGGACTCATTTCTTGTGGGGCAGGATGAAGGCTTCAGCTGATAGTACTTAAAATAGTACGAACTGGGGACGGTGATATCCTTGTTGTAATCAGCTATGTGTGTAAATGTTGTATTTAATATTGTTTTTAATTGGTTTTAAACAGCTATGATCTTTGGTTACGCCTGAACAAATAAATTATTATTATATAAATATAAGATCACCTGGGGCGTACCCCTAGGGGCTCCCAGAATCAAACATAAAAATCCGTTTTGGATACTCTCCATTTTATCAAGAAAGGATAGACCCCAGACTGGAAAAGCATAAAGAATCTGGCTTATTGTCATGGAATTTATCAAGAAGGCACTTCAGCAAATGAAATAGTGAAACCATGAGGTATCAGATGTCGTGTTCAGATCTGGTGACTGGTAACTGTTCTCAGTCATCCTTCATGCAAATGGTCACATGTTGATATCTCTAAATGTGCACGGCTTGCCTGCTTCCTGTAGCATCTCAAATAAGCACCGTTGACATTTGCAGTTTCAATAATCGAGACACTGATGAGGGTTCAAGATTTACTGAGTGCACTACTAGAAATTCTCTTTGTGATGGGTATTTGCTTCCTAAATATCAGTCACTATGATGTTTCACACTCTTGGCAGCTAATCCTTTTAAATGGAATTCATGATGTGCTCTCCATTGGCACTGATTCAATGACATTGAAAGCCAGCACCGTTCGTTACAACACACACAGGTCTCTCAGATTGAAAGCCCTAGGGCAGGGACCGTGTCTATTCAATTAATTTGTAAAGCGCCAGGTACACTGCTTGCGCGTGCTATATAAATGCTTGATAATAATAAATAAATAATAATAATAATAATAATTTGAAATCCCCCCCATCCAATACTGGTCAGACATGATCCTCTTTAGTTAATGAAATCAACTAAAAGGGAGGTTGCAGCTCATCTGCATACTCCTCCCAGCAGCCTTGACTGACAATGCCTGAGGATGCCACAAGCTCCCTGGGGCTTGGACCTTTGCCACCCTGTGCGCCATCAACCACTAGGCCAGGGGCTGGAGAGCTTGCAGGTTCTCTGCATACTTCTCACAGCAGCCTCAGCGACCAACTGGCTGTAGGACCTCCCAGACTCAACCCACATGTGGCACATTCCAGCCAAGTAACCCTTTTCCCCGTTATCTTGCTCCTCCACTACTCTTCCTTCTCCTATGCCTGATTTTTCCCAATCTTATTCCTTAACGTAATCCACTCCAAACATTTACCCCACTGCTCCCCTTGTCTACATTCCCTCTCTCTCCATTATTAATTATTATTATTATTATAAGCATTTATATATAGCGCCAGAAATGTCCCTGGAGCCTTACAGAGAATAAAATACTAAAAATAGACACGGTCCCTGCCCGAGAGCTTACAATCTAAAGACAGAGGGAAGGAAGTCAGGGAAGGGGAAACAGAGGGAGAGACAAGGGATGCAACATTCACGAGGATGCGAGAACTCAGGTACACGTTCTTGGCTTGGGTACAGTAAATAGGAGTTTGCACATAACAAGTGGGGATAATCCTGAGTGGATTAGCAGGAGTTAGGAAAGGCGGAGCGGAAGAGGTGGGTTTTGAGGAGGGACTTGAAGGTGTGGAGGGTGGGGGCAAGGTGGACAAGGGCAGGGAGGGAGTTCCAGGCGTGCAGGGCAGGGAGGGAGAAGGGACAAAAGCGGTTGGAGGAGCAGGGGAGATGTGGGAGGGTGAGAGAGGGGATGGAAGAGGAGCAGAGTGCTCGAACAGGGGTTTGGAGGGAGATCAGAGCAGAGAGATAGGGGGAGCAAGGTTATGAAGGGCTTTGTAGGTGAAGAAGAGGAGCTTGTGCAGAATACACTCAGGAAGGGGAAGCCAGTGGAGGGAGGAGAGGAGAGGCTGCACATGGTCAGAGCGACGGGCAGGTGGATGATCCTGGCAGCAGAGTGTTGAACAGAGATGAGGGAAGCAAGGTGAAAGCGGGGAAGGCCCGCGAGGAGGAGGTTACAATAGTCAAGGCGAGAGATGACTAGGGCGTGGATGAGAGTTTGGGCAGAGGAGACGGACAGAAAAGGGCGGATCTTAGCAATGTTGTGGAGGGAGAAACAGCAGGATTTGGCCACGGAGTCAATGTAGGGTTTGAAGGTGAGGTGCGAGTCGAAGATGAAGCCCAAGCTACGGGCTTGGGGTTCAGGGAGGATGGAGACCCCTTCAATGGCAATTGACAGGGAAGAGGGAGAGGAAGGATTGGGAGGGAAGATAAGGAGTTCAGTTTTAGCCATGTTCAGTTTAAGTTGGCGTTTAGACATCCAGGCGGATATATCGAAAAGACATTTGGTGAGATGAGCTTGGAAAGAGGGGGAGAGGGAAGGAGTGGAGAGATAGAGTTGAGTGTCGTCAGCATATAGGTGGTATTGGAAACCATGGGAAGTAATGAGTTTGCCTAGGGACTGGGTGTAGATAGAGAAGAGGAGAGGACCAAGGACAGAGCCTTGGAGAATCCTGACAGAGAGGGGCAGGGAGGAGGAGGGGGAGGAGTTAGGAAAAGAAACATTGAAGGAGTGGTCAGAAAGGTAGAAGGAGAACCAAATCGAGGGTTCTCTCCTCTGCCCTAGCCACTGCTCTCCAGCTTCAAAGGATTCTCCCTGTCATCCAGCCATCTCCATTCTCTTAGAGTACCTCCCCCTCATTGTTGTTGTCACACCTCCCCTCCCTTCCCCCCAACGATTGGAGATGTCCATCCTAATCCTGGATCCTTAAGGAACTTTTCACCTCATCCCCATGTATTCACCCATAACACCTCCAACCTTTTCCCATCCACTTCTCCCTCCCTCGCTATCCCTTTTTCCTGCTCCCTATGGAATGCTTGCTCTCGAGCAAACTTGCCTTCATTCATGACCTCTTTATCTATTACTCCCTCCATTTTCTCACTCTCACCGAGACCTGGCTTTCACCGGAGGACTCTGCTTCAGCTGACGCTCTCTGGAGACTCTCTTCTCCCACACACCTTGCTCTGTAGGTCACAGTGGTGGCATTGGTGTCCTTCTCTCCACCTCCTGCAGGTATCAACCCCTTTACCTCCTCCCTTCCACTCTCTTTTGCCTCCTTTGAGGTACACTCCATCTGCCTGTTCACCCTTCTACTTCTCAAGATAGTGGTCATTTATAGACCCCCCTTATAAGTCCCGTTCTTCTTTCCTCACTGACTTTGACTCCTGGCTTTCCTTCTCCCCATCCCTAACTCTTGGGAACTTGAACATCTACGTCGGTGACTCCTCTAACTTTCACACCTCCAAACTGCTTGCCCTAACCTCATTTGGGCAACTATTTTCTACCTCCCCTACTCATCAGCATAGCCACTGCCTTGATCTGGTCTTTTAATCCAACTTCCCTCAGGCCTCTCAACCTCTGTTCTTCCCCTCTCTGACCATCATCTACTAAGTTCTACACTTAACCACTCTCCCAACCACCACCACCTTTAGACGTCACCAGGCTATTGACTCCTCTGTCCTCTCCACTACACTCTCATCTCTCCTCTTCACCCACAACCTTATGGGAGTCTGTTGATGAGGCACTTTCCTGTTACAACACTGCATTCTCTTCTGCTTTGGATATTCTTGCCCTGCCCCTCCCACATCCTATCAAGTGTGCCAAACTCCAACCTTGGTTCACCCCCCCAAGTTCGCTTCCTATGCTCTTGTGTCCACTCTGCGGAGAGTGTCTGGTTAAAATTCCACTCCTATGTCAACTTTCCTTCACTTCAAATTCATGCTCACCACCCTCAACTGAAGTATTGTCCTTGCTAAGCAGGTCACCTGACTGGCTCCTGTGCCTCCAACTCCTATCATCTCCTTGCCACACTCACCTCCCTCCTCAAACTGCCACCTCCTCTCCCAACCTCTTCACACTCTGCCCAGGTTCTATCTAACTTCCCCCTTCAAGCAAGTTGTGGTCACACCACTACTCAAAAAACCTTCACTGGACTCTGCTTGCCCTATTAGCTATCATCCCATTTCTCTCCTTCCCTTTGCCTACAAACTGCTTGAGCATACCATTCTTGCAACTCTGATCCTCTGCAATATGGCTTCTGTCCTCTTTGCTCCAAGGAGACAGCCCTTGTCAAAGTCTCCAGTGACCTCTTTGTGGCCAAGGCCTGGGACCATTACTCTATTCTCATTATCCTGCTTACTGCTTTTGACCATCATCTGCTCCTTGACACTGTCTTCCTTTGGATTTCAGGACTCATTATCTTGGTCCTCCTTTTATCTCTCCCACCACATGTATCCTTTGGTGGATCCTCCTCCACCGCTAACCTGCTATCAGTTGGTCTGCCCCAGTGCTCTGTCGTGGGCCTTCTCCTCTACACCTGTTTCCTAGTAATCTGATCTCCTCCCATGGCTTCCAGTACCATCTTTGTGCTGATTACTCTACTTCTCTGCACCAGAACTCTCACCCAGAATCTAGTCCCAAATCTCATCTTACCTGTTTGATATCTCTGGCTGTGTGTCTCACTGCCACCTTAAAAAGAAAATTGGGGCACTTACTGGTGAATTTTCTTTCTACGAAGCTCCCTACTTTGCACTCCTCAGCGTGGATGTGTCCTGCTCCAGGTACTCAGAAGGCAGACCTCAAATATTCAAATTTGTGGGCGGATCAGGTGCGGGACACTCCCTACCTCTCCAGTTTGAGTTCTTCTGAAGGTCTGGAAGAGAAGAGATAAGACCGGGCCCCTCAACGCACCGGATTAGGATGCCCTGTTCTCTACTCCCTACCGGCAGGCCCAGGGTGGGCTGGAGTGTCAAGCAGGGAGCTTCGTAGAAAGAAAATTCACCAGTAAGTGCCCCAATTTTCTTTTCTCCCTCAGCTCCCTGCTTGGCACTCCTCAGCGTGGGATGTACCAAAGCCGAGCCAAAACAGGGTGGGAGAAGAGAGAACTGGGGCCTCAGTTAGAGATCCGCTGCAATGGCCTGGAGGACCCTCCACCCAAAGGCAGCCTCCATTGAAGCCATTGTGTGAATCTTGTAGAGTATGCACCGAGGACCACGTGGTCACCCTGAAGATCTCCTCGCAGGAGGCTCTGGCCAGCAAGGCCCATGATGTGGCCGCACAACGTAGTGAATGTGCCATAACCCCCATCAGCGGGCGCTCTTTCATTGCCCTGTATGCTTCCATGATACAGCTGCGAATCCAGTGAGCGATCGTGTTCTTTGATGCTGGTCGCCCCAGTTCCGCGCCCCTGTATTTGACAAATAGGCTGGAAGATCTGGAACCCATACTCGTTCGACGGATATAAACTTTCAATGCCCTGCGAACATCGTTTGTGCCAGACCTTCTCCTGACAGTGCCATGGGTTTGGACAGAAGGTCAGTAACACAATCTCTTGAGCCTTGTGAAATGCTGAATTGACCTTAGGGATGAAAGTCGGGTCCGTGTGCAGAATCACTCTGTTCTCGTGAAAAACGCACAGGTGTTGTGGAGAGGGCTGCCAACTCAGAAATCCTTCTGGCTGATGTGACGGCCACCTAGAAGGCCACCTTGATGGACAGGAAGTACAGTGAGACTTGACTCAATGGTTTGAAAGGGGGTTGAGTGATGGCTGTAAGGACAGAGTTTAAGTTCCAGGAAGGAAAACTGTGTACAGGCGGTGGGGCTATTGCACGAGCAGCTTTGAGGAACCTCCCCACCTGCTTGCTCTTGGTAAAGTGGGTCCTGGACCCCACCCCTAGGATCACTCAGAGAGCCAACATCTGCCTAGCCAGGGTGGAGGGTCGAAGCCTTTGCAGACCATCCTGTAAGAACTCCAGCACTTCAGGTGTGGAAGCAACCATGCACCCTCCACTTCTGGTCTGCCTCCATTGGAAGAAGCGTCTCCACGTGGCCGCATAGATTCTGTTAGTAGAAACCTTACGGGATGCCATGAGGGTTCTGATGACCCTCTCCGAGAAACCTTCCGCCCTCAGGGCCTCACTTTCAGTAGCCAGGCCGTTAGCTGAAAGTACCCGGGATCTTCATGCATTAGCGGGCCTTGCCTGAGGAGGTCCAGGAGGCAAACGGGAGACTCGACGCTGAGGAGTGCCAAGCAGGGAGCTAAGGGAGAAAACCTTTCTCCTAAACCTGCTTCTCCCCTCACTCCCCCCTTTATCTCTGTGGAGATCATCATCTTCATCCTTCCTGTCCCCTCAGCAAGCAATTTTGGGGGTCATCTTTGATTCCTTTCTCTTCTTCTCTGTTCAGATCCCAAAACACTGCCATATATTCACTCTGCAGCCCCTCACTTCCTTTCCTCCCTATCTCCCCCTACACCCCTTCTCGTGATCTCCATTAATCAGGCAAGATGCGCTTATCTGCACCATATTCCTCCATCGCTGATGCCAACTCCATGCCTTTGTCTCACTGCCCCATGTCTGAACAACCTTCCTGAGGTAATGCGTCAGTCCCCCTTTGTCCCTATTCAAGGCCTGCCTAAAGGTCCACCTCTTTGAGGTCATCTTTAATTCATGAATCTAGGTTATATATATATCATAACCTTCTAAATTTTAACTTAAATAACTTGGTTGTAATAAATTACTGAATAAACTGCATCCTGTAGTCCATGATTCATATAATGTCTCTTCTTAATGATTTCTTAATTAGCTTGTCAGTTCCTTAGAGCAGGGACCATCTTTGATAGGTGTATCTGTACAGTGCTGTGTACGATTGCTAGCGCTATAGAAATGAGTAGCGGCAGCAGCCGCCACTGCCTCAGGTTCTGGTGGACACAAGACTTCATCACTGACAAATAAGTGAAGTAACTTTACTTGTTCTGTCAGAACTCAAGTGCTTCAGCAATTGTCTCAAATTCATTCCTGTCAACAAAACGGCCAGAATTCCAGACCATGCAAGTAAACTAGTAAACAAAAACTTGGACATCAACTTGATAAAAAGATTTCCAGTATATCAAATACAGCTGAAATTTTAGCTACAAATATAGTTTAACAATTTTCATTAGAATATCTAAAATGCAACTGTGTTTAACATGTTCTTGAATAAAAACTGGATCCATATTACACGTTAGGCTTCAAAATGTAAGGGGTTTGCTCAAGGCCACCCCATGAGTCCACGGCTAAAGCAGAATTTGAACCCTAGCCTCGTGGGTCCAAGTCCAGCACCTTGTCCACTAGGCTATGCTGGCATAAGGTCCAGACATCTGTTCAGCACATCAAAAAGGTAAAACTAAGACCACTTTTACACCTTTGGTGGGGTCTGGTCCTGCACAGAGAATATCCGGGAGCCAAAAAATGTGTGCAGTTTGGACGGTGTAAAAGTCCTCCCACGCAACTTTGGTGGCAAACACCCGCAAAAGTAAAGAGCAGGGAAATCCAGCTCTGTACTTTGCGGGTATCTGCTGGCAAAGCTGTGCAGGGGCGCTTTTTACACCGGCCAAAGCCCGTGCATATTTTGGCTTCTGGGTTCTCTCCTGGAGTCAAATTCTGTGTGGGGCCAGCCCCCGTCAAAAGGTGTGAATGTGGTCTCAGTTTCAACTTTCATCACTCTCATCTCCTAAAGGGAGCACAATGCAGGGTAGCTTCTTCGCCAGTGAAATGAATGTCCTCATTTTCAACAGTGCAAGAAAATCCCATTATTTTCCCCACATAAAAGGGTCACATGACTAACATTTTCCAAAATGCATTTTTTCAGATAGCCCAGGATTAGGGATAGTTGAAAAACAATTTACTTACACAAAAATGAAAATTGTTTTTCAAGTTTTTCCCAGCTAGTTCTACCTAACGATATGCAAGATCATTTTAAATTTAACGCTTTATGCAAGGCTCTTGGCCTGATTGTTCTGATCTAGTTTAAGACAAAGTGACACACACAGGTTCCTGCAGGGGAAGGAGGCAATGCAGTAAAAAAAAACAAAAAAAAAAAAACCCAAAACCATGTTCTTTTCCTATGTTTTAGCAAGGGGGAGAAAAATAGTTTTCATCCTACAGCTTTTCACTGAACAGCTAATCTGAGTGGATACAGAAAAGACCTTTTGGAGTCTGGGGAAGACAAACAGGATAGTCAACTGAAAAGAGTATCCGTGCTTCAGGACTGGGAAGGAAACCTTCCAAATATGAACTAAGGCTGCTTTCACACAAGATGCTTAATTACGAGATCGTAACTTGCTCCTGCAAGTTAACTGCACGTGAGCAAATCCCTATTCTGCATTTGTCCTTGTGTGCTCGCACATTACCAGGCTCCAAAATTCTACTCTTACGGTGATGGGTGTTATGGTTGCACAAAATTGGGAATACCTGTCTGTATTACAATCGTGAGAGAGCAGGCATGGAAACCAGCAAAGCAGCAGGACAGGGCTGTGGTTCATTCCCAGCTACTTAAGTTCAGCCAACTTGTTAATTTCACCTAACTTTGTTCTTGGTTTGTTCATTTCAATCCGCTGCCGGTTTGTGGATTTCAACCCCGCTCTGAGGTCAGTTGGGTAGCAGACGCAGAAGTGGGGAAGGACAAAAACGGCACAAAATTTGCACTCACAAGAATGGTAGAGCCCCCAGTTAGTGACATCAGTGTAACACACGTAAAGAAAAAAATTGGAGGAGACACCTCTCTCGTGAGAAGGGTGTCCAGAAAATAAATTGGATGATTTTAAGATGGCAGGAACAATTAAATTGTGGGAGACACCGCCTTGTTTGGAAGCAGCCAAAGTCTAAAAGGACAAAATGCTGCCTGCTGAGTCCACAGACAGCTTGAAGCAATAGCTGCAAAGGGCTTGAACCGACCCATTTTTAGCTCTAAAAACTGGTAGCAACACACACATCATTTTAAAAAATGTATTTGATCATTTAAGGTAACAGATGGAAGGTTATTTTCAGAAACATCTTCATGGCAACATTCACCAAAATCAAAACAAATGATCCACAGTCAACAAGTTAACATTTTCATTAGCATAATTAGTTATTTTGCACAAATTGTTTGCAGATAAGGTAGAAAATGTTTTAGCATACCAGTTCAAAAACTATCTATAGCTTTATTAGGGAGACGTGCCTGTACAGAATACTGTTCATTCTGGTTATTTTGCAATAATTTCTATGCTGCATTTTGAATTTAGTATTAATACTTACAGATTACACTGCATTTATTTAGTAAATACCAATCAAACCTATTAAAGTATGCTAGCTATTTAAATGTGGACTCATTCTTGATACAGTAAGACTGAACTAGACATACATGTTCTAAAATACAAAACGGAAGAGGTCAATCGACATTTTTCTTCTTTCACCACCTTCATTTTACATTCTTCATTGGCCCCTATCTTCTCTGGTCCTAGATACAAATATTTGGGTGGGATCCTTAGGGATTCTAGTGTTATTCACACCCAAAGTATTCTCCAGAAACTTCTCAGTCGAGTTGATTCAGAAATAACAAGGGCGGTGGCAAGTTTTTATTTGGCGGTCATTCGAATAAGACAAACCCTGGAGGCCCGTTAGTCTGGGAGGAATTTATTTAATTGAACTTTTGTCTTGTTTTGTTTTGAATTTCTCTCTGATGTATTTTAGTAGAGAATATTTTTAAATGTTATTTATGGTAATTTAATTATTGTTTTGTATTAAGTTTATTCTGTATTCCCCCCCGGCTGTGTAGCAAATTCATATTGAATACTCCCCTTGGCTTTGAATTTGGGGACACTGTTCTTGTGGAAGGATGATGTTTGTATAGACCCTTGAGGAGGTTACCAGGGGATAAATGTTAGCTTCATAACCCCCAGAGAAGGGCTAGCCATTTAAAATCTAAGATATTTTCATTTCATTTCATTTCTGTTTTTCGGCCTATGGCCGCTTGGAACCTATTATTGTTGCACATGTATTTGTATTTTGTATTTCATTTTACATTTTACTTTCGACATCTTGTTTCTGAGGCTGAATGTATATTTTGTTACGACTTTGGCCTAAACAATAAATTCATTCATTCTTCATTGGCCAGTTATCCCAAGTTATACTAAGTCAATACACAGCACCTGAAATACACAACGCAAAGATTTTTTTTAACAACTGATACTGGCTGACCAATGCTAAATAAACTTCTCCACATCAGCCAATCAGCACTTCAGACTTCATTTTCAGTGTAGCCTAATTTTCAATTTGTTGACTAAGATCCATGAAACACAGACTGGCTTATGGAGAACTTTTCTTTAAAGAAACATTTCTACTGTAAGGTGTAATCCTCTCAAGCAAGCGCTACAAATAAAGTCAGAAATATATGGCTAAGAGGTTACTCAAGGCAGTATTTTCAAGGTGTAGAAAAGTGAAGTTAGTCAATGGCAAGCCCTTTAAAAAGGGGAGGGGAGTTGCGGGGGGGGGGGGGGGGGAGTTGGAGAATTAAATAACACCAACAATAAAGCCAAGTTAGTGGATATGTAGTTTTGGTAAAACCAGGCATGTTCAGCACAGCTAATATAAACTTGTTATTCACAAGAGGACTATATCTTGTAGAGGTACAGCTACAGATTGATAAAAGCAACTATCTGCTACCATCATTCAAATAGATTATTAAGCCTTCTCTTCTTCCCTAGAAGCCAGGGACCAGAAAATTATTTTCCACCAACCTCACCACTTTACATTGAGTGCTTCACCCTCAACTGCCACAAGGCGGCTCTTACTATGACAAGCACTAATCTAGCTGAGAAAAATAGGACACTGCTCCCTCCACAGTGATGCCTTTTAAAAAGGGGTTATGAAGCGAGGTTTACATCCAAGGGTTTAGAGCAGATTTCTGGTTAGAGTCTATTTACAGACGTTACCCACTCATGCAATGTTTGTGCAGAGCACTACCACACCTCTCCCAACTCCAGAATTGCTCACCAAAAACTCAAACAAAGGACAATAAAAATCTGCAGCAACTCTCCTTATTCCTCTATGGAATTTGAGCAGATACCTTTGTTCCTATCTGAGCAAGATACCAATGGCAACTGCGGCAAGTGCCATTCAAAAATTACCCTGAAACCAAAAGTGTAAGATATGCCTTTACATCATCCCCCAAACAGCATGTTTAGAACTTAACAATTTGCCCGATGTGACAGAAGACTTAGCTGTCTCCTTTTTTGTATGCAAGTGGACAACTGTTAAGAAAAAATGGGGCAAGTGACATGGTCTGTTATAAAAAGTAATTGTATCTCTATCCTTTTCACCCTCAACCTTCCTGCTACTTTGCCATAATAAAAGCTTGTCAAGGCAAGAACCACCATTGGGATGAGACAGGAACAGCACTTGCTTAGCCTCAGGACAAATCTGCGTAATAAATAATTCTTCAAATGACTATGAACTGTCAAACTAAGACTCTGGAGGTAACTAAATCAAAACACTTTTCAAAAACACATTAGTAAACAGTAAACGAGACCATGCACACTTGTACAGTCAGCAATGGGAGTCCCAAAATGGCAGTTGTAATGATGTCACTTTTCTTATAGCAATTACAAGTCAGAAGAGCACTCCACTATTTACATTTCGTTAGTAAAGTTTTAGGTCAGCCACCATTTGCAAGGACTTTAATTTTCAGATGATATCTTTCAACTCCTTCGCGCTTAGTGTGGAGATATCCTTTTACCTGCAGTGCATCAATGCAACTTGCTCACCTTTCAAAGTCTTTGGGGTTCCTTTCACAGAACACTGGGGACAGGAACTTTCACAAGTGAACGTTCCCCCTTTAGGTACTAACCTCCACATGGCACTCCAGACGAGACACGCCTCGGGTAGCTTTATCCCTCCCTGGGTAGCTGGGCCATGTGATGCCATGCATTGTGTGGGCAGCAGCAGCCGTATGTTCCCCTTGCCGAACAGCCACCTATGATGAGCCCTCAAAAAAATTCTGAGGATGTGTCGCAGAGCAGCTGCCCAGGGTAGGGCAACCCGTGTGGCCAGGGCCCTTCTGCTCCCCATTCAGCAAGCTCTGTGGCAGGGCTGTGAGCAACAGATGCTGGCTCCCATGTATAGGCGACGGGGCAAACACTCTTGGCTAGCGCTGCAACCCTCCCCGGAGTCAGATGCATATGGGGATGGGTGGGGACGGGAGGACACCGATTACCTTCCTGGTGCATTTGCCTTACTACCGGGGGGGAGGGGGGGGTGCTGAGCCAAGGATGCCAACACCTAACATAACCCCACCTCCCAGATCAGCCTGAAGTGCCAAGGGGAGGGCAAGTTAAAGATAGCCAGAGTAGCTAAATACATTGGGGAAGCCCTCCAGCTCTGTTTCAGATACCAATGCGAACAGATTTTCACTAAAAATCATCAACTGGAAAATACTAAATGTAATAATTCCTAAGGCCTGGTCTACACAGCAGCAAACCAATAGTGTTTAAGTCATAAACCTATATATGACCCAAGGATGTCTGTAATGTGGCTCTACCAAGCCAAGTTGATAGGATAGAGAACCTTGGCTAAACTCGAGCTAACACTTCTTGGTTTAGCCCGCACTGGCCAAGCTGTATTTTACTACCCAGTTTTGATAACTGCTTAAGTAATCTTGTTTACTTGCTTCAGTAATCTTCTACAACATACCAGTCACATCTGTGTCTTTACGGGTACTTTCAGCTAAATGTTTTTACATGAATACCAGTCCAAAGTCAAGGACTATGGGAGTTTTTTTCTGATGTAAAGTTTCAAATGCTATTCTGAGGTTAAAGATCTTATACATTACATTCTTAAATTCTGTATGGAAAATAAAGGCTAGCTATCCCAAGTCATAGTTTACAGACTAATGGGAAAGAATACATTCAGAAGCAACATTGCGGAGCACTTACAGATGCCTGTTTGGCATAACACTTCATGCAATAAATAAAACGAAGTCTGTACTGAACTTAGTATGTCAACATCTGAACAATATGGTATTTAAAACTTATCTACAAGTATTTATTGTTTGTATTAAAAAGCAACCTTCAAAGCTTATAGCTTTGGGGGAAACAGCACGAGTGTATAAACAGCGACTGTAATGAAGACATGGCATGCAATCCATCTCACACTGAAGTCAATGGATAAACTTCAATCAATTCAATGGGAGCTGAATTGTGCCCATGATAGTTAGAACAATCACCTCAAAGTGTTTATATAGTCTATGCATCTGATCTAGTAAGATATTCAGTTAGAGCAAACTGAAACCAGTATAAAAGGATGCAAAACTGCTAAATTTTACATAGCACTACTGTGTTTATTTTACACCATGAGGTGGAAGCAAAACATTCCTTTATTAATAAAGTATACACATCAAATAACTTCACTCAGAATACACTTTTAATGCACATTTAAAAAAAAGTATTCATCTTACAAATTGTTTTGCAATCCAAATATACAATAGCTTGGAAAACAAATATTTTAAAAACAAAAGCCAATGTAAAAAGACTGGTTAAAACAACTATCAGTAAAGTTTCTGTATGGCTCCGTCTTTTACAGTTTTCTTACTGCTTCATCAATATCAGATATCTGTTCTTTCAGCTGGCTCCACTGTTCTGGATTTAAAGAAATACCTGAAATGCATTAAAACAAATCTTTAGTGTAAGAACACAGTGTGTGTGTGTGCACGTGATATAGATATATATAAATATAGGCAGTTTTTCAGTAGCAACGAATGCAAGGACATGAGTTTATCCTATTAATTTATGGCTATTCACTAGAATATTCACCCCACTATTTCCTCTTAGCTTCAGATTAAGTGAGAGAATAATTTGCTTCTGCACTGTGTTCGGTTTGGGGAGGACATCCAAACCAAAGTACAATCCCTTTAACCCACCGATGTCATGCTAATTTTAGAAGACTGCAACTGTGCCTTAACAGCAGGCAGCATTCAAGTTCTACACAAACGTGTTTTTGTGGAGCAGGTCTACATGCAACCCTCTCTCTGTCCTGTTTGTTCATGTTCTAAACAAATTCTGTATTCTCCCTCCTCCTAAACATTGGGTGAAAACAGACATGACGCTAACCACCCTTGGTGGTCATTTATGCATGTTGCAGGGCTGCATAGGGCACCAATGCAGCCCTGCAACATGCATAAATAACCACCAAGGGTGGTCAGCATCATGTCTGTTTTCACCCATTGACTGAAAGCTGCATGTAGCCTTGTTACTATGCTCCTTTCTTCACACAAAGTAACAAGAACTCATCATAATGCTTGAAACTTGAATCGTATAAGTGTTTAATTAAAATATCCTCTCCAATAATTCAGGTAGCTGTTTTAAGTGCACTTCGGAAGAATATATATAAGGGGAACAGTGTCCAAACAGCGTCTGTCAGCAAGGCTGAATTTTGTTCCCCAATTGTTTAACGTATTACAAACTTTGATCAAGTGGAGATTTGCTTATAAACAAGAAAAAAATAAAATATAAATAAGAAAATATGTTATTTGCTTTACTAAACAAATCACATGCAAACCTGGAAAATTAATTTACTAAACACTATCTTGTTCAGTTTGGGATTTTAATTTTAAAAACTAGTCTAAACAAGTTTAGCACCTAGTTCCTGAAGAATTTCAGATGACATTTGAAAGTTTAACTCTCATATGCCTTAAAATTTCCAGCTACACCAAAACCACCATTTGGATTCAAGGTTTTGTGTTAATCCATAAAATATTCCAGAGATTTACACTGTCATTTTAAATTATTTTTAATGTCAAGATCATTTATCTCAATATGGGTCACTGTCAGAGTATTATTTCCAAGTAGCAAAGGTAAAAAAAAACTACGTACGAAATTAAACTTTCCAACAGGATATGCAAAAATCAGCAAGTAAGTCAATAAGGCTTTCAGTAAGAATTTCCAGAATATGCTATCTTCATCTGACACCTAAATTTTGTCGTAGATAGAATAAGTTTCCGGCTTCCGCTATATTCTACTGCATACTCAAAATTAGAGCAAGCCAAGCCAAATTTAGAAAACGTCCTCACGCACCTGCAGTTGAAGCTACCGCAGAAAAGACAACTTCTATGAATTCTGCATCAGTGCAACTAGTCAGTAATTTCCGTTAGTTCAGCAATTTAACTTCACCAGTTTCAGCAGCAAGAAAGCGCACATTGCTTTCCTCCAAGTGCAAAGCTTATTAAAGTGGCTGTATATGTTATTAGATGCCATGTCAGAGGCAACTAACATTTTTATTTTGACATGTCTCCTGGTACTCTGGATTAAGGACGTTAAGAAGAAATTACAAGAGTTTGCTTCATCCATTTCTTCAATCTTTCTGCTGCACTTCTCACAACAGGCACCTCGTCATTCCCACATAGGTATTTTTCCAGCTTTTAATCCTAAAGCCACTTACATGTGTGTAGTCCCACTTAAATCATCAACTGGAACTATTCATGAATTAATTGTTTTAGGCTGCAGCCACTTTCTAGTACTATAGTTTTCAGTTTTACGCCCTATATTAAACATTTTCTGCAAAATCTCTCTCAAAGCAGCTATGTTTCTACTTCAGTACTCTCAACTATATCCTGTCCGGTTCAAACCTATTACCACCCAGGATGCAGCTTATATTTCTTCCCTGCATGCAATCAACTTAGAACATCCTGTACTCTAGGCTTTTCTAAACAGCCTAGAATGACATTTGCAGGTAAACACTACAGAAACTACAGCAGACTCAAAGCTACAAGGACTATGACTTAAAAAGAAGCAGCAAATGTTCTAACCTTTACATTCAGTGCTTAAGCTATTTTACATGACTAGATTTGAATCCAGTTTGATTAAAACAATAGTGCATAGCTTCAGTTTACTTGATATGAGGGTTTTTTTAAATAAAGTGAAACAAATTTAAGCAAGTGCAATCTTACAAGCAGATGGCTGCAAACTCAAGCTAAATTTCAAAAAACCTTTATGTAAAATAAATATTAAATTGAATGGAAAACTTTTTGTTAGCTTGTAGGATTTTATGCATTTTGGCTTTCTGATGAGGGGGATCTAGTTACAGCTTGAGAACATTGTGGAGTTTTAGTGGGGTCAGGGAAGATGACAGTAGCAACAAATCCCTTATTCTATTGTCCACACTAATATCTTCTCCAGAGAAGTTATTTTAAAAATTACAGTGCCTCTCACCAGGGATGAACACAAAATTGCGTAAGTTTTACATTACGAACTAGAATGGACACAAAAGTGCCAAAGCTTCATTATTATAAGGCATTACTATACATCCAATATGCACAGAATTCTCATATCTCATCATTTCAATTTCCCCAACAAGCTACTGTACATACAGCAAATATGTAACCAATGACAAAAGGTCACCTTTTCTGCCAGGCTTCATTTCACCTTCTTGATCCATCCAGTATTCTCTAATATCAATTAGGACTTTCCCTTTAAAGTCACGAACACTGACATATCTCATTTTGCCAATCTGCCAATAAAGTGTTTGAGAACAATCTTTAGACATCTGACAAACTACAGAACATTTACTTTTTCCAAACAGTATGCAATACAAATATGCGATACTGCACAATGTTACAGTTAATTTTAAACATAAGTAGAAATGATTGGATTAAGTGCTTTCCCCAGTGAAATACATCAAGATTAATGAGTAGTGGCAGCATAAAAGGACAAACAACTTAATGAACTGAGAAGTCAGCATTTTGTGCAAATACCCAAACTGGTGTCCAGGGAGGGCAGTAATACAACACTGAGTTCCTAATAAAACCCATCAACTTTATTATTTTCAGAGCACTAAATTCTTCTTCCTTGTAGAAATTGTCAATGGCAGTGAAAAATGCCAGAACAGGAATCCACTCTCAACTTATTTTCAAACTGTGACTAATAGAGATGGCAGCAGAGCTACCACCCTCTCCAGGTCTGGAAATACGAATAGAGACTGAAGTTTATAAATAAAATGGATTTTACTCAAGACACAAAAGCTCTGAGTTATTTTTTTCCTAGTATGACTGAGGCAGAGAAAGCTCACACGCCCCCAAACCACTAACATACAGATTGCTTGATGCCTTGTTTGTCCAAGGTTAGATTTTCACTGAAGTTTTGGTGTGCTAAAAAAGCAAGCTAGATACACTAAAAGACTGTGACATTGAGATTATCTGCACCTGGCAGTACTGCAAGATTGTCTAAGGTGAGAACACCATTAGAGTCTGTGTGCAGCCAAGAATAAAGATTACTTATATAACCCAGAAGATAATGTAAATATAAAAAGTGAGGTTCCTAGAATACCAGGAGCTTTCACTTTACTCATGTGCCCAAATGTGCTAAATACTTCCTAAACACAGCTCCAAGATCTGATCCAAAATGTGGAAAGTGCTACTAGGAAAAAAGCAGGCCCCACTGTGCTGTGTATTAAAAGAAACACAACACGGCCGCACAGCTAATAGTCACATTCACACTGATTTAAATTCCCTGAGATAAGCAGAGAGCAGCTGCTTATAAGGAAGAATGATTCAAATCTCTTTGCTTCTTTTGGCAGCTGGGAAAGAAGACCAACCACTATGGTATCTAAGCAAGCCAGTTTGGAAGTCTCTCAGAAAACACAGAACTGCCTTGCTGAAGTTGCCAGAGGACAGCAGGAAATTGTAGCCTGGTGAGGAAAACCTCCCAGGTAAGGATGACACTTGTTTTGGTTTTAAGACCGTTTATTTTCATGTATCTTAGACCAGAAACAGAATTATCCTGAAATGAAAAGCTACCAATACAAAGTAGCATCATCCATACAAGGGATTCCACTGGTTTAGTGAAGTCCGTTCACGTTTGCATGCAAGTTCTCTTTTCATATCCATATCCTAGAAACATCCTAACATTTCTATATCTACATCTCTCACTAGTCATCTCAGGCACCATTTCCTAAAGAAAACCTGTGATTAGTTACATTTCAATCACATTCCCCGACAGCACTGACACCTGACTTAGAAGAATGCTGCACTTCAAACTAAGTCAGGACCTACCCTTCCAGTTCCTACGTATAGCTTTGGAAAAGTAATTTAGCCTCTTATCTTCATTTTGCAGACAAATACAGCAAGATCCACATAAGCCAAACTCGATTACTCAAAATTTTGGTTAGGTCTAAGGGCTATGTTTTCCCTGTCTCAATCTAACACATGTATTGCTTTCTGTAATGGATAACTCAAATCCTGTATCTTGATAATTTGAAGTTTATGTCTAGAGTATGTATACCTCAAAGAAAATATTCATACTTCTGATTTAATAATTTCTTGGCACCATGTGGTTAAGCTACTATAGAATATCTCCCCAGAGCTTGCAATGCAATATAGAACTGCCCTCAGTGTAATGAATAGTATTTTTCAAGCAGCTGTGCATCCATCTTATAGTTCCATCTAAACCACCTTTACCTAGCTTGTTTATAGAAATGTCATGTAGAGTTGTGCAAAATGTCCTACTCAGGTCAAGAGGACATCCAATGCATTTCCCTTATCCACCAATCCATTCCCTGACAAAGAAGGAAATTAAACTGATCTGGTATGCCTTGTTCTTGATAAATCCATGCTGTCTACTACTAGTCACCTGATTATCTTCCAATTAATTTGGACCTGGATCGGTACACAGATTGTTTTATAATTTCTTCCAGTAACTTACCATGTACTGAAATGCGTCTATAATACGGTCTCTGAATCCCCAGAGAACAAAAGAGTCTCTTTTCATTTCAGTTCCTGTTCATTTCCTCTTAAGCAATAGCAACACAAGCTACTCAGAACAAATGATTTAACGAAATGGAGTTAGAACAAACTAGTCATACAGCGGCCTATGAAACCTCGTACTGACCACTGTCCTACACAGCTTACTGGTAGGTCTCCGACATGACCCAATTTGGCAATTTTTACCTTACTTTCACTTTAACATTGTAATAAGTCTTTGCTTACATTATAACCTTTATATACATAGCTTACTCTCTCTGTATCCTCCAAACATCTATGAAAATTTTGAGTCACCAACAGTACCTGAAACATGTTTTCATCTCTGTTGCTGCTTTGCTTAGAAGAAGCTGCACCTTTAGAACTTTCGCCAGTCTTTTGTTTCTTTACAGGTTTTTCTGGGGCGGCTTGCTTTTTCCTCTTAGCCTTGAACCAAAGTTTAAAAAGGGGTGTGGGGGGTGTGGAGAAAAAGCTTTTTATTCTCAGTTACTAAAAACAAGATTTTACTGAAAAACATCAGTCACTACTTCCCTAATCATCACATACAATTCTAATAAGCTTGAAGCAGCTCCCACTGGAAGCCATTAGTAATATTTCCAAGAACTACAATTGGCACAAAATTAAGCCAACACTAAGCGCTTTCGAAAATCTTAATCGAAGGGTGTTTTAAACGAGATACCCTATGCATGGATACCCACCATCCACATGGGGAAGTGCTCATGTGAATTCGGTGCGTGGGGGTGCACGCTCCTATGACCCATGCATCAGGCACTCTGGAAAAAGACAGAGTGCCCCACACATGGACAGGGTGGCCATGCGCGGGGCCATTTGTTTGAAGTGCTCCCCCATGCACAATGCCCCCGCACCCACCAACCGCGGACACACACACACATCCCGCACACCCCCACCACCTCGTTTAAAAACATGTTTACTCTCTAGAATTGCTTGAGTGGAAGGAAAAAGATCAGAAGAAATGCTGCTGTTTCCAGACAGCTAGCACTCTTATTTACTCTTTTTTAAAGTCTTAAGAATCTCAAATTTAAGAGAGGGAAGGTGTGGAATGTCCAATAAACTTTTTTCATTTCATTTCATTGGTATTTTAGCTATTACTCAGCTGAGAAAAGAATGAACATAACTGATAAACCTCTTCTCCTTTAACTTCACTGTTTTGTCCACACTACATTAAGTACTCATGGTTCCGTTATGCTTCCCCCAGTTTCAGAATCTACAGGGGGCCTCCAAATTCACATTCCAAACATAATGCATCATCAGGGCCACCGAAAATGATAGTTAGCACATTAAGTGCAGAATGTGGGCTACTGTTTTAGGCTAGCATACTGCTCAGCCTCTTGATGGGCTTGACAAGCTCAACAATCATGCATCCCTATATCAGATGAAGAAAAAAGAGGGTAAAGAAGAAATGAACAAAACCATGCTTTCAACTGCAGTTTTCTAGGGATGGGTGAACGTGGTTCGGAAGTTCAGAGTTCGGCCCGAAAACAGCCTGTTCGGACAATCGAACCTGAACCGAACTCAATTCTGAATGCCAAAATGACCGAACAGTTTGGTCAGTTCGTTTGGCTAAAACGACAACAACATGGTGTCACTGGAAGGCCAAACATGGCAGGGAGGGGAAGTCAGCTGAGGAGCAGACTTCCAGGCACCTGGGGTGGAGGCTTTGAGTAGCAGCCAGCCTTCCCAATCACCATCTCTTTTCGCCTCAGACCACTGGCTTCGCAGTCTGCGATTGGCCACGGGCTAGGCTGCACGGAGCCAATGGGGCTTGCGGTGAGGCAGGCGCAGCAAGAAACAAAACTGATTGCCTCCCCCCTTCCCAACACCTTCTGAGCTAGTCACTGTTCCTGAAGGCTCCCTCTCTCCCAGCAGTTTTTGTTCCTTCCTATTCCTAATCCATTGCCATCCTCCTCCTATTTCACCCATTTACCTCCATATTCTCATTTATTTAGCTTAGCTTAAATAGATTATTTTTTGTTTTTATCCCT
The DNA here is from genome assembly GCA_003113815.1 of Sphenodon punctatus. Classification (NCBI taxonomy): domain Eukaryota; kingdom Metazoa; phylum Chordata; class Lepidosauria; order Sphenodontia; family Sphenodontidae; genus Sphenodon; species Sphenodon punctatus. The sequence goes on along the minus strand of QEPC01002120.1, from coordinate 3,104,179 downwards.
CCCTGTG
>QEPC01002120.1:3082874-3102871 GCA_003113815.1 Sphenodon punctatus | reverse complement strand
ATGTTCTGTACAGCGCCAGGTTGCAACTGGCGCTTTATAAATGTTTAATAATAAAAATAATAATAATAATCGCAGACAGTGAGTCAAAGGCAGACACTAGTGCTGCAGAGATGTCTGGAGCTGAGGCAATGGCTGAGCCTCCTCCCAAAGGTGTGTCGCCAGAGCCACCATGTTCTCCCCCTCCCAGCAGCGCTGGCAGCAGCTCATCAGCCGGAGCGGGCAAGGCGGCCGGGGGGGGGGAATCCTCAGTCTGGGATCATTTTAAGCAGGTGCGCGCAGATGATTCCAGAGAGGTGCAGTGCACGTTGTGCAATAAGCTGGTGAAGCGTGGACAGGTGCTCGCCAATCTTGGAACTCCTCCAATAGCAAGGCCCCTGAAGTCATGCCACAGTGCTCTGCTGCTCAGCGGGAAGGCAGGGGAAATGGATGCCAGCGGGTTCCCGACTGCAGCGTCCAGTTGTCCGGCTCCTTCAGCGGGCCAGCGTCCTGCACCAACGGTTGCTGCCTCTAGCAGCAGGAACAGTATGGGGGCAAACAGCAGCAGGAGCCTCGCCAGCAGCGCCGTCAATCCACCATGGAAGAGCTGGGGTGGGGGGGGATCTGTCAAGGCCATCGGCAAGGCGCCGTGGCACTGGCTTCCAAGAGAAAGCGAAGCGCCTGTTGGCAGAAATTATAGCCCTGAATGGCCAGCCCTTGCCAATTGTGGAGGACAAGGGCTTCCAGCAGCTGATTGGGTTCCTGGCCCCCAACTTTAAGCTGCCTTCCCGCTCCACCCTGAGGTGCCACAGCTCTACACGCTTTGAAGGAGCGGGTGAGGGAGCAGCTGGCAGGGGCTGGGGGGGCACAGTCCACTTCATCACTGACCTGTGGTCTGCCAGAAACGCCCAGCACGCCTACCTGCACACTGGTGGCAGGACCCAGAGGCAGCGCTTAGCAGTGGCAGGAGGGGACCTGAAGCAGAGTATAGGTGGCCCCTGCTTCAGGGACAAGTCATGGACAGCTCCCACACCTCAAGCAAGCTCGAGGCAGCCCTGGACACCATGGTGAAGGAGTGGGTCATGCCAGGCGCAGCCTTCACCAAGGGGTGCGTGGTCACGGACAACACGGCCAATATCATAAAGGCAGTCCGTGCCGGGGGCTTCGCAAGCATCCCTTGCGCCACACACCCCCTCAATCTTGTGGTGACGGGTACTCTTGGCTTGGGGGAAAAGGTGATTGGGCCAGGCACCCTTAGCTCCCTGGTCGAATGGGGAAGGAAGCTGGCAGGGTTCTTCAACAGCAGCATGAAGGGCAGTGAGCTCCTCCGGGAGCAGGAGGCCGAGCAAGGGTCCCAGGTGCACACGCTCATCCAGGATGTCTCCACCAGGTGGAATTCGACCTTCCTGATGCTCGAGCGGGTTCTTGAGTAGAAAGCCGCCCTGCATCAGGTGGAACTGGAAAAAGATATTGAGGCACCTCCAGGGTACAACAGGGAGGAATAGGACATTGTAGCTCACACAGTCTTTGTCCTCAGACCATTCCTGGCCATGGGCAGGTCCACCGCCACCCTCAGCCAGGTACATCAAGAAACAGCTACTCCAGCCTTAGGACCTGCCACCGGGGTTCTGGGGCCAAGTTACAGGCAGGGAGGGCTGTGGCCAATATCTACAAGCTGCCACTCTTCTAGCCCCAGGACCCACCGTCATGGATCTGGGGCCATCATTCCTCGCACATTGCAATGTCATTCCACAGCACCAAGGAACAGCCACTCTAGTCCCAGGACCCACCATCAGGGTTCTGGGGCCAAGTTACAGGCAGGGAAGGCTGTGGCCAATGTCCAAAGCTGCCACTCCAGCCCCAGGACCCACCCTCAGGGTTCTCGTGCCCTGTCATTCCGCTCACGGGGCACTGTCGTTCCACCTTTTCTTTACACAACCTGCTGTTCATGGCGCAAGAGAGAGCGAGAGTCTCCCCACTGCTAGGAGAGACAGACACGATCCCACCCATGCTGTCACCAGCACTATATGGCCAGAGAGCGAGAGAGACAGAGGCTCCCCGCTAGAACAAGAGATGGAGGTTGGAGGGGGAGAGGTAGGTGTATCCAGCTACCCTGGCTGCCACCTGCTAGAACCAGGAAGAGCTCCCATCTGTCCTCATGCGCCCAATGCCCACATCCACCACAGCAAACCTAGCATAATGAGATGGAATATAACACAATGTATTATATGTGCCTGCATCTGCTTCTACCACCTAAAACATGACTGAATGAAGCGTGCCCATAGGCTTTAAGCTGTCATTCCACTATCCATGAATCAGTCATGCCCACCCATCCCAGGAACCATCAACTAGATTCTAGGATCATCATTCCAGTCACTGGGGGCTGCATTCCATTCCACTGCATCCAGAAGCCCAGTGCCTGCACGCCAGCCTGACCCACACACCCCAAAAACCTACTCCTCCACATCCACGCATGGATGCCTGCTGAAGCTGTTGTAAATAAAAGCCCCTCCAACCACCAGCTCCCGCCACCTGCTGCTCACTGCCAAGGAGTCTGTCTCTCTTTCTCACCCACCCACACAAACACAAGCCCTGCACCTCCTGGGGGGCTGTCTGCTAGTTGAGACCCTGCTGCTGGCACAGCACATCTTTGGGTTAATAACTACACTACATGGGGTGGCAGGTGCTGCTTGTAGGGATCGACAAGCTGTATGAGATTCTGCCACCTGCCAGCCAGAATGTCAGCACAAAGGGCTAAAAGTTTGGACAAGTAAAATGAAGCTTGTAACAAGAAATATAACTTTTATTAAAACTATTTAAACAACAACAACAACAGCAAAGCAACAACATTCTGAAACCAGAAGCAAACATTCAAAGGAAACTTATAAACTATGAGTCTCTGGGTCTGTCCCCTAGGACTTGGGGGAAAGGCAACAGCTGTTGGGGCGCAGCACAGGGCTGAGGGCCGGCCACCCGGGACTCTGCCAGCTCATAGCCATGGGAGAAGGCAAACGTCACGGCCCCTTACACGTCCCAATGCCACCTGGAGAGCACCTGGTGGTACATGTCCAGGCGTCCCACCTCGGCAGAGACGTACTGGCTGTACGCCTCCGCCTTCTTCCTCTCCACCCTGCCACCTAGAACTGCTCCACCATGTGGTTCCCCATGGTAGCTGCTGTCACCGGCAGGCTGGCCACCAAGTCCCAGGTGGGCCTCTCCAATTCTGCCCGAAAGGCCTTGGCCTCAGCATTCTTCTGGGGCCCAGGGGTCTCCACATCGGGGCTGGGGGGGGGGGGCTTACATGGTGTCGTTTTTGGGTTGCCTCCCCCCCTCCCCCGTTCTGGCTCTCGGGCTGAGGCTCCACGGCCACACCAGAGTCCTCCAGCTGCCGCCTCACTCTCCTGCCATGCCGCTTTTCGATGTGGCTGATGAGCCCTGATGTGGTTCCCTCCCTCTGAAGCCATAATCTTTTCTGGCAGAACTAAAAAGAGCATAAAAGGATAAAACCTCCAGACGTCCGACCTTGACCACCAGATGTCTGGGGGTGTCACTAGCGACCTTGGCCTAGGGGTCCTCCTTAGCCTGGCAGTGGCACCAGCACTGGGGCCGGCATCCAATTCCTCTCTGAAATGAGAATACATTAAGAACACCAAAGTAATATCATGCATTTTATGAAGATGCCTCTAGTCCTCCCTCATTGGGGGTGCTAGGGATTGCAACTAGAAAGGCCCTGGCTGTCACATGCAAACCCTGCCCTCCTTGGGGTGCTAGGGATGGCAACGGAGATCTGTGCCTGGCTGGAAAGACCCTGCCCTTATTTGGAGGCACGTAGGGAATGGGATGGCAGCTGGAGAGTGGAGACCCTTGCTAGCCTGGCACATGTTTGGGTGAGGGTGCTGCTCGTGCCAGAGCCCCCCCCTCACTACAGTACCCTCTCTGTGGCAGACATCCGCTGATGCCCAGTTTGTGCCTGACTGATGCCCACCACCCACCCGCACGCCAATGAGCTCGCTCTAACAGAGAAAACCTTTCTTGTTCGCAAAGTAAAAAAAAAAGTTTACAAACCTGGCAGCACCTCCTGAGTCCGCCGCTTGCTCCTCACCCAGGGAACCAGGCACCACCACCGGAAATCTAGGGGCAGCGACCTCTTCCTCCTCCTCCTCCAGCGGCAAGTTGGCCCCCAGCCGGGGAATCAGCACTGCAGTCTTCATTTTTATTTTGTTTTTAAATCACGCAGCCAAAACACAGTCTCCCACCACACACCAACACTCACCAACCAGCCAAACAACACAGCCAAATCCAACCCAAACAGCTAAAACACACAAAACAAACAGCCACCCAGTCAAACACACACTCTCTCGACACACAGCTCCCACGCACTCGAATTTCCGGTGTCTGGCGCGATCACAGGCTCTCGATACTTTTTCCGAATGGCCGAACGGAACCGAACCAAACGGCCGAACCCGAAGTCGGCGAATCGAACACAAGCGAATCGAACAGCCGAACCCGAACCGCAATCTGTTCGCCCATCCCTACAATTTTCAAGACGATCCTAACGGAACTAGCTAAGCACCCAACTCCCACCAACTTCCAGAGTTGAGCATATAAATTCCCATGGGGAAGTGGGGGAGCATAGGTATGGGAGGCTGCCACAGGCACACTGCGAGAAGGTGGGGTTTATTCCATTAGCCCCTCCCCAGGGGGGAATGGGTATGGCAGGGATAGATTTGTATGGAGTATCAACCATGGGTGAGGGACAAGGGTTATGGGGCTGTTTTTGAGGCTTTTTATTGTATTATTGGGGCTGATTAACTGTTCTTTTAATATGTGGGAAGCTTGGATGCGAAGGGGCGATTGAGACTGAGTGGATGGGAATGCTATTTGTATTTTTACTCTTCAAAAACCACCCTTTTTTGTGGAGAAGGGCTGCATATGAATCTAAATAATAGTTTTGAGAACAGGAATGTTGTTTGTTTGAAAGAGGGTTGCTATGCTTCTTATCTCTTGTGGAACAGACAATGAGCAAAACCCTTCCACCCCCAGAGGATTTTTCTTCAACAGGAAAGCAAGTAGTAAACTGTCACCACATTTCCGGATTTCCCATTCCAAGGGTGATAATAAATTAAATTGCTTTAATAAGTTTAGCTTTAGTAAATTTATCCTCCATATCAGCTGATCTGGCTCAGAAAAAAGTAATTTCTGCCCACAGAGGGCATACATTTTGCTTTTTACCCTTTTTAGAGACAAAGTCCCAAGAGCTTTTCACCCATCTGTACTTCTCAGCACTTCAAGTACTAATCAAAGTTCTAATTTCCAATGTAAATTAATCTGCATAAAATGCTGATATTACTGTTGGCTGTTCCTACAGCATCTCTTTTTCCTCCTACTTCTGCACAGATGGGAGGAAAAGATAGGGTTTATCTGTATTGCAACACTCTTAACATTTTGGAGGAAGGCACTCTAATAACACCTGCTTAAGAAAAAGGAGCTGAGTGCTTTTTATTTAAAAACGTTCACAGACACACATGATGCTTAATAAGCGAAGTCACCAGCTGAAATAGTGCTTGGTTGAACAGAGCAGCTAGAAGTAGGTACAACAACAACAACTGGGACGTTTGTTTTAGCTTTCCTACAGAAAAGAGTTTAAAACTGTTTTCCCATATAATGATTCAGGTATCACGACAGGCGTGATATGGTTTGGCAAAGTATTTGCCTGGGCCAGTGCAACTCATACCAGAGTTAAACTGAGCTTGTTCTCTTAGTTTAGCTGCAGAGGTCTACAGAATTCCAAGAACCTTGTGGCTAGATGCCAAGGCTGCAATCCTCAAAATTAACTTATTCTGGAGCAGTCTTGTTGACTTTAATGAGACTGCTCCAAAGTAAATGGTTTGAGAACTGCAATCCAGAAGTGGAATATTGAATAAAAACAAAGATTCACCTCGTGCCAGGTACATCATACATACTAATTCCTGATGAATGGCATGACGTGTGTGTTTTGGCAGAATAGATTTTTGTTTCCTTATCCAAGCCAAGTAGGGTTGGATTTTTTGCCATTCTAAAAGATGTGATTAGCAACTGTACATAATATTCACCTTTTTGTCAACTTCACTGTCTGAATCACTAGCAGATGAGCTTGAAGACACAAGTTCTTTTGATTTAGGCATTCTAGGAAGAAAACAATACTGTGAAAATACAACAAGCTGCCCTTTGGAAGGGAAAGGTATTTGCCAAACCTGCTCTCAAATTCACTTGCTCGGGCTGCTTGCACACGAGATTGAAGGAGGGACCCCACGCACACGAGTGGAGCTTCACGTGATCGCCCTGCTGTGATTTTGGCTGGTGGCAGTTTCCTTCTCTCCTCCTGTCTCGTGTACAAGCGCCGTCAGTCAGAGCCTTCCTAAAAGCGTACTAAGTACATGGAATGGGGATGGAGTACTAACAGGATGATTTAAAAGATATTGGTTAAAATTAGGAGACAACATGGGAGCGCAGAGCACTAGAAAGTGCTGCCTGGAACATTCAGAAGAGGCTGATGTAGTACAAGGGACAGAAAAACAATAGCAGAGGATAGCAAGGGAGGGGGTTCCGAGATAGGTCACTAGACGGAGTGTTAAATCGGATCCTCAACAGGAGTGAAGAATAATACAGGGTGGTGTGGATATTGAAAGGCAAGAATCACAAGAACTGAGGCACAACAAGGGGCAAGCGTGGAGCTGAAAGTGGGGTGCCAAGTGATAAAGCCAACACCAAGAGAAAGGAAAGACCAAAGAATGGCGTGCATACAAAAAGAGGGTCCTGAGGGAGTTTACCAAGCGAGATAGAAAGAAGGTTAACCAGTGGACATTGGTCATGGTAGTGAGAGATGGGAAGAAGTGTTGAGGGGTACTGCAGAAAAATAACTTACAGAACAGGGGAGACCTGCGAATCAGGAAGGCATGAAGACAGAAATTGGAGTGCAGGGAAAGCTGGGAGAGATGAGTTACTGAGTAGAGGAAGGGACATAAGAGCACTGGAGAAATTAGTCATGCAATGGAGAAAGGAGACATTATAGAGAGGGCACGCTGTGGGCAGAGGTGGTAAATGGGGAGGCAAAGTGGAAGAGAAGCACACCTGGGGGTAAAAGGCAAATGGGAGAGGCAAGGGTATGGGGCAAGGAGGTGAATGGCGAGGCAAGTGGGAGAGGAGTACAGGGGGAGCACTAAGAAGCTGAACCAGGAAGAATCACAGAGAATTGGGGGGGGGGGAGAAATACATGGAGAGGCAAGTGGGAAAAGAGACAGAGAGCAGAAGAGCTGACTAGGGAGGCGAGTGGGAGAGGGGCACAAGGGACGTGGACGAATGTGGAGGCAAGTGAGAGACTTCACATTGGGGGGCACAGAGAAGGTGAGTGGGGAGAGATCACAAGCTGGGGGGGGGGAGCCCCAAGGAGATGCAGAGAAAGATGAGTGGGAGAGGGGCACACTGGAGAACACAGAGATGGCAAACAGGGCAGGGGGAGGCCTGGAGATGGGAGAGGACACATCTGGGGGCAGAAGGTGAATGGGGGAGGCGTGGGGGCCGAGGGACTGAGAAATGAGTGGGGGGAAGGGCACATGGGGGAATGCTGGGTGAGCGGGTTGGCGAGTAAGAGAAGACAAGGTCGGAGGAGCAAGGAAGAGGCGAATGGGGAGGGATAACGGGACGGGGAGCGAAGCACCTGAGAGTAGGTGAATGGGGCTGTCAAGTGCACGGGCGAGACGATTAATGGGGAGGCGCGTGGTAGAGAAGCACGTGGTGGGGGCTGCGTGCCCGGGGAGACGAGTGGGAGGAGACACGCCGGGGAGTAGGGAGAAGACGAGTGGGGAGGGAATCGCAGGAAGCGTGCGGGGGAAGGGGGGGGAGAGAAAGCACACAGGGAGGGCACTGGAGAGGAAGGTGGGTCGCCGAGCGGGGGATGGGGCGGTTCCCAGCCGCCATTTTCTCCCTCACTCCGCTGCTTTTTTTTTTTTTACACCCCCCAACATGGCAGCCTCTAATCGACGGCGGCTCCTCCTCCCGCTCCGGATCCCTTAGCCGCGGCGATGGGGCGGACACACCGCACTCACCCCACCGCACGCAGCCAGACTCCCAACATTGTTTTATTTATCTGGGAGCGACTAGCCTGCCCCACCCATTCGCCGCGGTTCTGAGGGGTACAAAATGGCGGCGGCTGGGCCCCCGCGTGCGCCCCCACAGGAGAGCGACGGGCGGGGCAGGGAAATGGAGAGAGCGCTGCTTCGTACTCACGTCTCACTCAGCTCGCGCGGCTCGACACTACAAGAGAAGCGGAAATGACGTGCCCAGCAAGGCCTGCCCCCTAGCCTGTACCACGTGAGGTGGGGGGGTGGCAGGGCGTGTTTTAAAAGGTGACGCAGCTCCTTTTCCCCTAACAGGTCTCGAGTGACACCGTGTGTTCTGGGCGGGGGAACGGGCTTTCCTTCCGGCTGCTAGTTCGAGGCCGGCCAGAAATAGCAACGTGTGGCTCTTTGGCTCCATTATGGTGAATGGATGTTGCTCTTGGGATTAAGAAGCCTTGCCCATCCGTTCTCTAGTCCTGTGCGTGTAGCATCCCCCGCAGAGGCTGGGATGGAGGCGCTTTGGGGGCAGAGGCATATCCCAGGACAGGCCTCCTCTGCTCAGAGCAGAGACACACACCCCCCATTGGCTTCTCAGCAGAGAGACTTTGGGGTTTTGTACTTTGAGCCTTGTATTAAGACACTATGAAGAATGTTGGCTGTTGAGTGTTTGGTGCCCAGCCTGGAGCTGACTGGTCTGTTACAGGGAGTGGGAGAAGAGGCGCTATCCCCAACCTTCAACAGCCAGCTCAGATCATTACTGTACAACCTAACCCTAATGTCCCAAACTTATACTTTCCTCCACGCTACTTTTGGGCACAACACTAAACCCAACTAAGCTCCTCATGTAGCAGAACATAAGTTGAGGGCAAAAGAACATGATTTATTCTTTTTGCAGAACTCCCATTGATTTTAATGGTGGTAGATTGCACCCTTTGTGTTCAAAACACATACCTCCCAATAGCCCCTATTTAGAAGTGGCAATCCCTCTTTGGGTGTGACCCCCCCCCCCCCCCCCCCCGGCCACTCATACGTGGCCAAAGTCCCTCTTTCAGGAGAAGGAAAGACTTGTATTCAAGCCTCAGATACCTCTTGGTTATCACACAAATATGTTGTTTCAAGGTTGCAGCAGAAAATAAAGCAGCAACAAAAATGCTGCCTCTAAGAAAGATGGAGGAAATAGTTCAAATTACCTTTTATTGGACCAGCTTCTGTTTGTGAGAATGTGAAAGCATTTAAAAACAGCCTTTTAAATGTCCGACATCTTTCCTCCCATGTAAACCCTCCCCCCACCAGTTACCTTGTCATATCTACTCCCACCTATTTCATTTTGTGGCTCCTCATGTATAGCTGCCCTACATTTGTGCATTTTATTTATTTCTGATTGGCTACACTGCATGCCTGAGGAAGGGCCCTGTGTGGCCCAAAAGCTTGCACGTTTTCACCAACGGAAGTTGGTCCAATAAACGATACCATTTGAACTACTGTGTCTCCATCTCTTACATTTGGGACCAACATGACAACCACACTCTCTGCGTGCAGAACAGACACAAACATACACACACCAAACTAGTAGTGATACCAGGACAACAAATTAAATGGTCCCTCAGGATCTAGTATTGGCCAGGCTCAGGAGCAACAGCCCTAGATCATTATAGGGATGCTATCTCAATGTCCACCAAGGAATAGAATCTCCTCCAAGGTAGCAGAATCACAGAAGGCAAAAGGAAACTCAAGACAGAGAGAGGGGTCAGCACACAGAAATACCAGACAGGGAGGGTCAAGATGCAGTACAAAGGGACAGGTGCAATAAGAGAGAACACATTCACAGCAACAATGAAAACTAGACAGACAGGGAAACCTGGTGAACTACAGAAGGCAGGGAAGCTGTAAGGGGTGGAGACTAGAGCACAACATTCAGCAAGACTGAAAAGACAAGGAAACTATAAAGGGGAACAAAGCACTCAGAAGGACAATATGGAGGATACATGGCAACTATGAAAGGGAACCAAGCACTCAGGAAGGAACTATGGAGAAACTGGGAAGCTATGGAAGGAAACAAGGGGAGACAGCAAGCAGCTAACTAGAAAGAACCCAGGCTCAAGGGAAAGTGGTGTGTTAGGGAGGATAGTAACACACACACACACAGAGAGAACTCCAAACTAAAGGGAAACAAGGGCTATAGGAACTAACGTTTTCAGAGGACAAAGTAAGCCGTGATAGAATCAGAGCTTATTATCTAGTATTCACAAGCTCCTGTTTGTTCAGATGGACATTTTAATGCTCGATAATGTTAATCCTTGATAGTCCATGTGAACACAACCTTGCTGTTAATCAGAATTTCCAGTCTCCTGGATTAATTTGCAATCCCGTGGTGCTTTGCAGACGTGCTCAGTCTGATGTACAGGCAGGTGGGGAATCCGGACCCTCTTCTTTCTGAGCAGCCCCGTTAATCACCCCCCATCTCAGCAGCAAATTGGGGGAGACCCTACAAGATACAGCCCACCACCACCACCAAGGAATCCAATTTCACTTTATTTGGTGGGACATCTTTCCTACAAAGTATCAGCGCAGACAAAGTATCATGCCAGACAACCAGCCGGATGGGAAAGGGTTTATTGTATTTTGAAGCAGAAATCACTGGGAGGGAGTGGAGACAAAATTAAATAACCTTGGACATGGGGAAGCTGGAGGCTTATCCAATGCCATGGGGGGTGGTCCTCTGGAAATCATCCAAAGCAGTAGGGAGGAGGATGGTGGGGGTGACAGCCCGCTGCAGAGAAGAGGGGACCAGAGGGGCTTGACAGACCGAGCTGGGACTATAGGCAGAGCTCCTCAGGGTTAATGCAAGCAGGCATGTTACCTGCACACTTTACAGCTATGTCTGCCCGCCTGCTCTGCTCTTGGAATTGAGATTCCATTCAATGCTGCTGAATGGAGGGTTAGAGGTTTGGGGGTGTCTGTGGGGAACCCTGAAAGCTCACTTTGCTTCCCCCAGCGTGTACTGTATAGCCATGTTACTGGAGTTTCGTAAGCACTCACTGGGCAGATGCTGCTGACAGCGTGGGAGGTCTTACCAAGGCGGCTGTGGCTGGGTGCCCATTTAGGAGAAGGAGCTCTGCAAAGATTGGTATGACCTGGCTGAATTTCAGCCCCAAACAAGAACACGCTGTGTGCTGACCCCGGCATCCCTCCCTGCTGTTATTGGGTCCCTGCCAGACAACAGCAATCATCCCCCCAACACAGCTCTGCAGCGATGTACAGGTGGAGGATCTTGACCCTCCTTTTCTGAGCACCCCCTTTAAGCAGCCCTGTTAATTCCCCCACTCCCTGTCAGCCCCCTTCATTCCCCCCCACCCACCTGTCAGTTCTACGTACCATAATGCAAGAAATGCCTAGAGCGGAAGTCTAGTCTTTACATAGGATTCTATGGCTTTAGTCTAGGATTAGTTGAATCCTTGATAGTCGTTCACACGGACACTATCAAGGATTAGTTTGACATCTGAGTATCATAAACCCTAGTAATCAAGGATTTATAATACCAATGTTTTCCCTAATCCTTGATGATAGTCTCAGATTTGTGGCATCCAGACAAACAGCTAACAGGAATTAAGGCTTCAATTCCAATTTAAACGTCCATGTGAAAACACCCTAAAGGGAGACAGCAAGCAAGGGATGTAACAAGTGGAATGGGAAAACCATGAGAAAGGAGGAGTGCATCAAGGCACAGGAAGGAAGGACAAGCTGAGGGAAGAGCAAACACAGGGAACACAGTTTATAAAAAAGGAAAGATATCACCCGAGGAACAAACACAGTAGAGTCACAAGGCATAGACTAGAGCACATTGAGGAATAAACAACAGATGCTCCACCAACGTCCTGGCACTGTTAGCCCTGCCAACCCTTATAAGGAGAACTGGAACCAATCAGAAAAGCAACTGGAGTGGCCCCAATGGAGAAATAACAAGAAATATGGAAATTTCCCCACCTGAACAGGCCAAGTGGTGGTGCAGGGGAAAGACAGGCCTAAGGGTTCTGGGCTCAGTCCTGATGATATTGAGAAAGCCTAGCTGAAATGTTTAGAAATGCTGAAACAGAAACAAGTGGCAGTTCTAGCCCCTCCTCCAGCTAGAGTCCATTCATTTACTGAGTTGTCATGAGCAATATATTTATTTATTTCAAATATTTAACACCCCACTCCATCCTGCCATTGGTAGCTCAGGGCGGCTTACAAATTTAAATAGAATTAACCAAAACAAAAAACTTAACAGTTTAAAAACAAACTTAAATGCGCAGGTGCAATGCGCATGCGTGCAGATTAGCAGCGCGAAAACCCCGCTCCTCCCGGTCGGCCCGCTAAGAAGCGGCGCAAAGCGCTACAGAGGGGAAAAAACAAAAAGAGACTCTGCTTGCTGGATCTCCGGGGCATGGGACCAGCAAAAAAAACGGGGGGGAAAGGACCGATGACAAGTTTCTGTCAGCAGAAACAACTCGCTGAACCCACACAGACAGAACCGGTAAGAGGCAAAATGGCGGCCGTGAATCAGCCTGCCGCTCCAGGGGACTCTGAGGGGGGGCAAGCCAGCGTGGATGTAATCCTCGCAGAGATCAGAGCAGCCAGAGCAGAGGCTCAAAAAGACAAAAATGAGCTCCTGGCTAAACTGGCTAAAGTAACATCCACAGTGGAGGAGGGAAATAAAAAACTTGAGAAGTTGGGCAAAAGGACTGAGACTGCAGAGGGGCGCATTTCAGACTTGGAGGATCAGGCCCTGAGGGTTGACAGCGAGGAGGCCCAACTAAAGGAATCCCTGCAGTTTTTGCACGCCAAGTATGAAGACCTAGAAAATAGGTCAAGGCGCTGCAACCTGCGTATTATGGGGGTGAAAGAAGGGGCAGAAACTTCAGGAATTCAAATCTGTACCCTCTATTTCCCTGATTGCCAGCAACTACACAATCTTGAAATTGAACGAGCTCATAGATCACTAAGATCCAAGCCGAAGGAATCAGACCCTCCCAGAGCAATTATAATAAATTTTTTGAAATTCAAAGATAAGGAAGCCCTGCTATCAAAGGTGAGAAAAATGAAACAAAATCTAACTTTTATGGGGCAAAAAATAAAATTTCAACCTGATTATGCCATGAAACAATGACCAAGAGGAAAGCATGGTTCAAATACTAGAGGTGGGACATCAGGGCAATTACCGGTTACCGGATTTAGAAAAACCGGATTGCCGGATTTGTACCGGTTTACCGATACCGGATTTGTTCCATTGATTTCAATGGGGAACTGTCCCCATTGAAATCAATGGGGGAAAAAACCAAAAAACCTTCCCTCTCCCCCTCCCAGACTGTGCGGATGGAAGGGGGGGCACCCCCCAACCACCCGCCCAGCCTGGATTAAAAAACCACAAATTTTAACCCTAAGTCCCTACTAGTGCGGGCTCCGGGCTGCCGCCGGTGACCTGGAGCCCGCACCAGCAGGTACTAGGGTGATCCCTGGGGTGGGGGGTGGTTTAACACACACCCCACCCCATGGATCACCCTACCTCCCCACCTAGGGATCGCCTACCTTGTGCTCCGGGCGGCGGCAGTCTGACTCCGGCAGCTTCAGCGCTGGCTGTGGCTGCTGGCTTCAGCACTACTAGGCTTCCAGGGAAACCTGGAAGTTCACTGGAAGGCATAGTAGCACTGAAGCCGGCAGCCACAGCCAGCGCTGAAGCCGCCAGAGTTGGACCGCCGCCGCCGCCCGGAGCGTAAGGTAGGCGATCCCTGGGTGGGGAGGTAGGGTGATCCCTGGCATGGGGGGGTGTTAAACCACCCCCCACCCCAGGGATCACCCTAGTACAACCGTATCTACATGCTGGTGCGGGCTCTGGGTCGCCAGCGGCGGCCCGGAGCCCACACTAGCATGGACTTCGGGGGAAAATATTATTTTTTTAAAGCCAGGCTGGGCAGGGTGGGTGGGAGGTGTCCCCCCCTTCCACCCACGCAGCCTGGACTGGGGAGGAAAAGTGGGGGGGGTTGTGGGTTTTTTTACATTGCGGCCATTCATTTGAATGGCCGCAATGTAAATAATCCAGTACGGGGGGAATCCGGTAAATGGGCCGGATTACCGGGTTTAATCCAATACTGCCGGTACACCAAATGATCCGGAATTCCCACCCCTACCAAATACTTTACAGAGCTGATTAACAGAGACTTGAAGCCACAATTATGGCACCCAGCCAAAATGGCAATATTGCTCAATGGGAGAAGAAAAATCTTTGAGGACACAGCTGACCTGGAAATACTCCTGCAATCACATAGACCCAGACAACAAGCAACAGATTAATAGTCCCTCTAAAGCACAAGGGAGTGGAGGAGAAGCGGAGCTAAAAATCCTTTTTTGTGCTGCACAGAACTGAAAAACGTGACGCTTACCAGCATGTGCTACCCACATGATCTCACCTACAGAAGACTTCAGCAAAATGACTTTTTATCTATTTGCTTAAGGTTTGATTATGTGTAAGTGCAGTTACATGATTATCCTAGACTTGGGCTGTAAGCTCCCTTGCCTTCTCTCACAACAATCAGTAAGTGTGCCTTTATGTCCAGTCAATTGTGGCAAAAAAGAGGGGAAATTTCCCTTAGCTACTCTCGTCTAAAACAAAACAAATGAGTGGCCCTCGGGAGGGGTGGGAAATAACAAACAAAGGAACCAGAAAATACCCCCACTAAGTATTTCAGTCCATCTGAAAAAAGTATATCTTTCAACCCTTAGGTTAAGGCAGCTACTGTTAGTTTGAGCGTTTTGGATATATGGTTATGTTTGTTTGTGAAGTTAATAATGTCTTTGTTATGCATATTGCAAGGTTCTCCTACTACTACAGTTTCTCCCCTCTGTGGTTTGCTTCGCCACGCCACAAGAAACTAGACTGCATCCTCAAAAAGAATCCACATCAAAAGAAAAAGACAGGTAATAAGCAAACACCCAGTAGACCAAACACAGATAGATGACAGATACCTCCATGAGTCCTCCAGAAAGGAATAATCCCCCCTTTAAAACCCTAACCCTTAATGTCAAAGGCCTCAACCACCCGATAAAACGCAAAAAGACAATAAACCTTATATTAGACCAGCGAATCAATGTTTTCTTTCTACAAGAAACACACCTGTTAAGACAGGACCGCCACAGATTTAAAAGTAAACAAATAGGAGAGGTCTTTGCCTCCGGTGGAAGGAAAAAGACAGCAGGAGTGTTGATAGGGTTCGCAAAGGAGGCAAACTTCAAACTTGAACAAATGAAGAAGGATAAGGAAGGAAGGTTTCTGCTCCTCAGGGGCACATTAAACGCACAGAGGGTGACTTTAGTCAATATATATGCACCAAATATAAATACATTTCAGTTCTTCCAAAAATACCTTCCACTCATCTCACAAAATACAGAGGGGTTACTAATAATGCAAGGGGATTTTAATACACCGTTGTCGGAACTAGACCACTCCACACAATCACTCCGCAAAAGCGCTTACAAAAATATTGCAAATGTAATATCCCAGCATGACTTGAAGGACGCTTGGCGCTATCTCAATCCAACCACTAGGAGCTACACATTTCATTCCCTAGTACACAACACATATTCTAAAATAGACCACTGTTTACTAGAACGAGACTCACTGCAGAGATGACTAAGTAGTGAGGTGATTACTATTGTTTTCACTGACCACAATGCGCTGCTCTCCAAATTCTCATGGAAGATTTCAGAACAGCGGGGCAAAAAAACATGGCAACTGGACAGGGGTTTGCTAAAATGTGAATGGGTTAAAAACCAAACATCAGGGGAAATAAAAGATTACTTCGAATTGAACTCAGGCTCAGTGGCATCCCCACAAACCCTATGGGAGGCAACAAAAGCAGTCCTAAGGGGTAGCTTTATAGCTATTAAAACAGCCATAAATAGAAAAAGGAGAAATAGAAATTTGGAATTACACAATCAACTACAACAACTGGAAGTAGAGAACAGGAATTTTCCCAATAAAAAGACCTAGATTGAAATACAAACATTAAAAAGTGAAATAGAAGCCATAGACACTCAAAAAATCACCCAACAGCTGAGAAAGGTCAGAAGTTTTTATTTTCTAAATGGCAACAAACCAGGCAAAACATTAGCACAACTGACAAAAAGCAAGAGGCAAAAGTCCTTCATTCCAGCAATTAGACTCGCAAATGGGGTGACAGTAAATAAGCAAGCAGAGATCCAACGTGCTTTTGTAGATTTCTATCAAAAACTGTATACGTCCTCCGGCCCAGACCCTGAAATGATAAAAACATTTATTAATAAGTATAACATTCCAAACTTTACTCGTGAACAAATTAGCTATCTGAATGCCCCCATAACTATCGAAGAAACAAAAGCAACGATAAAAGAACTTATCAAAAACAAAGCTTGTGGCCCCGATGGGCTACCGGCGGAATTCTACCAAACTTTTATGGGTATTATAATCCCCCACTTAACAAACACCTTCAATTATATTATAAAGACACAATCAATGCCACCTACATTTTATGAGGCAGTGATAACCTTAATACCCAAACAAGGCCGAAACCCTGAAGAATGTAGTAACTACCACCCTTTCTCCTTGCTGAACATCGACTATAAAATTTTTGCTAAAACGCTAGCAAATCGCCTCATTGCAATTATTGGAGAAGTGATCCACCCTGATCAGACAGGGTTCATACCTAATAGACAGGGAACTGACAATATTAGGAAAACTGTCAATCTTTTGCTAGCGGCCCAAAAATCAAAAACCCCTACACTAATTATTTCCGCTGATGTGGAGAAAGCGTTTGATCGCTGTGAATCAGAATGCCTATACCTTGTTATGGAAAAGATGGGAATAACAGGGAACTTCCGATGAGCAATTAAGGCCTTGAATTTAAAACCAAGCTCGCAACTATTAATTAACGGTGATCTTTCACAACCATTTCATTTAACCAGAGGTACTAGGCAAGGCTGCCCCTTATTGTCCTTACTCTTTAATATAACCCTGGAATTACTGGCATGCGCCATAAGGCAGGAGCAGGAAATCAAAGGCGTACAAATTGGGGACAAGCAGTACAAAATATCCTTGTTTGCAGATGATATGCTTGTGTATCTAACACAACCAGAGGTAGCAGTACCAAAGGTTCTCCGTTTGATAGACCAATTTAGCCTGATATCAGGCTATAAAATCAACTACCACAAATCCCAAGCACTAATAATAGCGGAAGTTAAGAGCATTAGGCGAGCCATTGAATCATGAGTTCCATTCACAATAGCTCATAATCACTTTAAATACCTAGGAGTAAACATCACCAGAGAGCATAAGACTCTCTTAAAAGCTAACTTTCCTAGTATTCTCAACCAAATACAAACTGAAGTGGCAACGTGGCAACACCTCCGAACCTCATGGCTGGGAAGTGTGAACCTGTATAAAAAGATTGCCCTTCTAAAGATATTATACAAAGTGATGGCCTTACCGATCCATATCCCAAAGTCATTTATTAAGCAGTGTGAACGCACTCTCCTCGATGCGGTCTGGAAGGGAAAGAAACATAGAATTAATAAATTTACTATGGTGAGAAGAAAGGAGGATGTGGGGATTAACATGCCAGATCTAGCTCTCTACATTAAAGCAGCATCCTTGAGAGTGCTAAAATACTGGTACCACCCTACCAAAAACACAGAATGGGTGGAAATTGAGAAACAGCTGTTGGGCATACACAGCTTTCAGGAGATACTGACTAGTAGCTCGAGAGCTCGAAAGCTGAAACTAACAAACTACCAGCCCATCCATTTGCACACACGGCTCTGTATTATTGGCACCAAACCCTACAAAAATTAAAGCTCTCCCTAGCTGCCTCTCCATTCTCCCCGCTAAATACACACAAAATAACAACCAGTGGAATAGCTAGCGATCTACGCAAAATACTTACAAAAAATGACATAAAAAGAGCAGCACAACTTTTCCAAGGCGAGGAATTTATCTCGCTCCATGACCTAGAAGGGAAAACTAAAACAAAAATCAACAGGTTCCAGTACCTACAGCTGAAAAACATCTATACACATAAAGAGCATATTCAACATTATCAGAGGCCCACCACCCCGATCGAAAATACATTATTTGGCCACTCATCCAACAAGGGGATGATAGCCAGAATATATGGGGCACTGACTCAGATTGGAATAGCTAAGCAGACCAACTATTTAATAAAATGGGGAAAAGACTTGGGGATCAAATTAGAGGAAAAACAGATTGAACAAATCTGGGACTACATGCACAATTGTGCTAACTCCCTTGAAATTAAAGAACCCCAAATAAAAACAATAATGAGGTATTACCTAAATCCGCAGCACGTCAAAGCTATTTCTGATTCTGAGTCGGGGCAGTGTTGGCGAGGATGTGGGGAGCAGGTCATTTATTTACACTGCTGGTGGCAGTGCCACAGGGTTCAGTCTTTCTGGCGTGATGTTTGGGGCTATATGAAAAAAGCAACTGGCTTAATTATACCGTTCAGGCCGGAGACGGCACTACTGGGGCTATACCCTGACATTCCTTTAATGAATTTCCACCAAGAAACGTGTAAGTTAGTGTCACTGGCAGCAATCCACATAATCGCACGGAATTGGAAAAACACAAGAGATCTGACTGAGATGGAGTGGATAAAATGCCTATGGTACTTATACTCGATGGAAAAAATTACTGCGAACCTAGAAAATAAATCAAAGAAATTCACCACGAGATGGTTCACATGCATTGGAGCTGTACAGGGCTACACCTTGACGGAGGAAGCGAAAACATACATAGTGGACTATTCAATCTAAGAAGGAGAAACACTGTAATACGAAGCACCTTTTTCTTTTTACTTTTCCTGTTCAAATTGTTTGAATGTTACTGTATGTTGTTGTTACCAGAAAAATTAATAAATAAATAAATAAAATAAAAAAACTTAAATGCACATGAGTTTTCTTAAAATACAACCCCCCCCAAAAAAAGATTCACAATTACAATTCAAAAAACCTTCCACTCCATACATTGCAACAAAACATAAACGCCAAAAAACATAGAAATTATTTCAGAATTTTAGCAATATTTAATATTTTATCCTCATCAACATACATGTAAATATGTACTAATTCCTTACCATACATATTCGACAAGGAACAATTTTTTCAGAGTGCATTAAGTCTGTTTCTACAGAACTTCATTCTGTACAACAAATTGTACAATGTTGTCTACACTCACATTCTTACGTTCATTGTATGAGCTGTATAGAATTTGTATACATGTAAATAACAGACTTAATGCACTCTTTAAAAATTGTTCCTTGTTGAATTATGATAATAAATTAAAGTTTAATAATGGGAAAATGTTAAAGTTTAGTTATTGATAAAAATGAATGAAAACATGTATGGTAAGGGATTAAGTACATATATTACATGTATGTTGATGAGGATAAAATATTAAATGTTGCTAAAATTCTGAAATAATTTCTATGTTTTTTGGCGTTTATGTTTTGTTGCAATGTATGGAGTGGAAGGTTTTTTGAATTGTAATTGTAGTTAATTTGGGGGGGGTTGTATTTTAAGAAAACTCGTGTGCATTTAAGGTATTTTTAAACTGTTAAGTTTTTTGTTTTGGTTAATTTCTTGGTTTTGTGGGATATAACTTTTAAGTGAGTTGTGGAATTATGTTAACTGAATAGCAATAGGGATGATAGGAAGAGGAGGGAGGTCTGGGGTCAAGGTGACAGGTAGATGTAGGGGGTGGGGGATCAATTTGGGACAGTGGGAGATCACAGGTAGGAGTGGGAGATGGGGCTAAGTGGGGGGTTGGAGATGTTTTGCTGAGGCGGGAGGAGAAGAGAGGGTTGGGGGTTAGTTTAGGGTGGGTAGGAAGTAGGAGTGGGG
>QEPC01002120.1:3012176-3072633 GCA_003113815.1 Sphenodon punctatus | reverse complement strand
AGAGGAATGAGCGGAACCATTCAAGAACAGTCCCGCCCAGACCCCCCAGGTCACGCAGCCGTCTCAACAGCAGCCCGTGGTCCACGGTGTCAAAAGCGGCCGAGAGATCTAGCAGGATGAGAAATGTCGAACATCCTGCGTCCATCTCCCGGTGGAGGTCGTCCACCAAGGCCACCAACGCCGTCTCGGTGCCATAGCCGGGGCAGAACCCAGATTGAAAAGGGTCAAGGAGCCCGATGTTATCTAGATGAGCCTGGAGCTGGAGCGCCACTGCCCGTTCAATAACCTTCCCTAAAAAGGGAAGGTTAGAGACAGGTCGGTAGCTGGCGAGCGCGTCCACGTCCAACGATACGTACAAAAAAACACAGAGGAAAAGAAACAAAACAATATATACAACACCAAATAAATTTCCATTTAGATACTAGAGCCTTATGGACATTAAAATCAAATATTGAACATAAAAATATGCATACTTCAATCCACTCCAACCATATACTTTAGTCTACACTATATATATCATCCCCTTACGAACAGAATTTTATTCGTATAAGCCTTGCCCAAAGGGCAAAATGAGCTACGGCTTCCGAAATCAAAGGTTTCCTGTCAGAAAGGCAAAAAATTAATAACCCTAGCGAGGACAAAGCCAGGGAAGGATTAATCCTATGCCACATTCCTGTTCTTACATGGGAATTGGACAAAATAACAAATACTGGAGAAGATCCTCCACCACATTTTCCCCACAATAATCTTATACAGAGCTCCCATGCCTTCAAACGGCACTCAGAATGCTTTACAAATATAAAATCAATTTTAAACAATTTAAAAGGGTACAGTAAAGAGCGAGGGCAGCCTACATAAAGGGGAATCTGTAGCGGTTCCTAAACGCACATGGAGAATGAGTTTTCAGGTGATTTTTAAAGGTAAGGAGGGAGGAACTAAAATGGACATCTAGAGGGATCGAATTCCACACTAAGGGACCTGCCACAGCGAAGGCCCCAATTGCTTGCGGGTTTAAGACAAGATGGCAGGCTCCCCAAGCAGCGAGCAGTCCAGATGCCCATTGCTGCTGTGCTGAACAAGCTGCAAATGACAAAGACACTGCTGGAAGCCCAGCTCATTGCACCACGTCTGGACCCTTAATGGTATGCACTAATATCACATCACCAGCTTGTATTAACTAGACTTCTAACAACTGCATTTTTGTAGAACATTTTGTCTTTACAGGAATTGCTGCATCTTCTAAGCATTAAGTTCTGTTGCAATGGGAGGGACAGCACCTGTGTACTGCAGACACTCTTGGTGCTAAACAAATTATTATTTTTTTCAGTCTCAGGGGCAATCAATGCCACTGTGCGTGGGTGTGAGAGGAGAAACAGGCAATACGATCATAGTTTCCATCACCACCTGGGCTGAAACGACATCTCCGTGAAGCGGCAGCATATCCCGCGCATGCGTCTGCGCACTCGGCTCCTCCTGGCAAAGCTTGCGATAGCGGACGAAACGGTGGTGCTGAAAGAACTACATTTCCCATCAGCCCCCCGCCCCTTTAACACCATGTACATTCCGCGCACGCGCACAGTCGAGGCCTTGCTCCCAGTTCGCCGTTGAAGCCGTGTCGGTGGGTGGTGGTGGTGGGGGGAAGGGAAAGCAAGAGCGCGCGGCGTGTGAGGCGGTGGTGGGAGGGGGGTGAGAGTTGAGAGTTCAGCCGCCGCCAGCCCGGACCCATGATTCCCATATGCCCGGTAGTTTCCTTCACCTATGGTGAGTAACGGCCGAAAGGGGGGGAGGGGTCGCGCGCGTGGGGCGAGGGCGGGTGTCTGAGGCGCCGAGTCTGACCAGGTTCTCTTTTTCCGCCCCCCCCCGTTTCCTCCACCCGCCATGGCCCCGATTGCCGTCTCCGCTGCAGTGCCCAGCCGGCTGGGGGAAGATGCCAAAATGGCCACCGGCAACTACTTTGGATTCACGCACACCGGGGCTGCTGCCCAGTATAGGTAACGGGCCTCTCCCCCGCTCCCGTGTCTGAGCCTCCTCTCCCCACCCCCACGCGGGGCCTCATCCCACTGTGATAATCCTGTCTCTTATACACATCTAGATGTGTATAAGAGACAGACCATCACCTCCGTCTTATCTGGGTTGAGCTTCAGTCTGCTCAGCCGCATCCAATCCGCCACGGCCTCCAAACATTGGGATAGCACCGAGATAGCAGGGTCTGGGTCAGTAGAAAACGAGAGGTACAGCTGAGTATCGTCAGCATATTGGTGGCATCGCACCCCGAACCCTCTCACGACCTCCCCCAAGGGCTGCATATAGATATTAAATAATAATGGAGACAAGATCGATCCCTGCGGAACGCCACACGGTAAAGCGCGGGGGCTCGATGTTTCCTCCCCCAACACCACCCGCTGGCTCCTCCCCAAGAGGAATGAGCGGAACCATTCAAGAACAGTCCCACCCAGACCCCCCAGGTCACGCAGCCGTCTCAACAGCAGCCCGTGGTCCACGGTGTCAAAAGCGGCCGAGAGATCTAGCAGGATGAGAAATGTCGAACATCCTGCGTCCATCTCCCGGTGGAGGTCGTCCACCAAGGCCACCAACGCCGTCTCGGTGCCATAGCCGGGGCAGAACCCAGATTGAAAAGGGTCAAGGCTGTCTCTTATACACATCTAGATGTGTATAAGAGACAGGTGTGAGGGGGTGGAGCTAGGAGGAGCAGCCGCAGCAGCAGCAGGTCTTCCCTAGGCCCCTAAGCTAAAATGGCTCCTCGCAGCCCATAAGGCCGACCCTGTTCGCCTCCCCTGTCCCCAGGCGCTCTAGGGTGCGGGATTATTAGTCTTCTACAAACACCAGCGATGGGCCGCCTGGTGTTGCCCAATGGTGAATTAGAGACCCCTCCTTGCCCTGGAGGGGTTTGCAGTCTTCATTCTGATCAGAGTAGATTTGTGCTGCCCCTACCCCTGTCAGAGGTTGCAGGAAGAGTGTAAGCACCAGTATTTGCATGAAGCATTAACTCGTACACTAAAACAACAACAAAACTATACCCAGAGTGGAGTGGGAGGCACCTTCTTCAAATGGGCCAGACTTGAGGCACTTCTTGCAGTAGTATTCCCTGTTGTAGCCTGTCATACAAAATATAGAAAAAAAAATCTTTACTGACAGATGGCCTCTGTTAATAAAAGCTTTGACTAGCATTGAGTATTAGCAGAATTAGTGTGTGCTTTGAAGAATGGTAAATCTTAGTTTTTGTTAGTTTAGCATACAAGCATCCCAAATCCATGTAATTTTGGTGCTGTACAAGGATGTTGTAGGGATGGTCTGTGTCTTAAAATAGTGGATAGAGACAAAACATGTCTCTATCCATGGGTTGAGACTTCAAGGAAAGCTGTCACCTGTGTCTTACTGAGGTCCTGGTCCCATTTGATACTTGGTGTACTTTGCAAGTCTTTGTAGCTCTCAGGAGTTATGAGAGTCTCAAACAGGGAAAAGGTTTTGGAAATTAGTGAAGTAGATGCAAGCAAATGGTTGCAGAGGATGAGATAACGCATTAATGATACAAGCATGTATTTACATTAACTATAGACAGAATATAATCACTTGCTTAACTGGTAATGAACAAGGCCGGGTGTTTTGTTTTGTTTTTTTAAATAGGGAGACTTAAGATCATCCAAATTCATGGTTAGTTTGGGTGATATCACAAAAGGAAAAGATTTTTAAAAGTACTCTTAAGATAACTCTGTTTATGGATCGCAAGAATTAGAAATTCTTTACACTGTTTTCAGGAGAGGATGGAATTATAGAATAAGTTATTTACCCTCCCAGTTAGTACTAGAACTAGGGGACACTCCATGAAACTCATGGGTGGCAAGTTTAAAACAAATAAAAGAGACTATTTTTTCCCTCAGCATATAATTGAGTTGTGGAACCTACTGCCAGAGGCTGTGGTAAGGGCTGGTACTATAGCTGAATTTAAAAGTGGTTTGGACAAGTTTCTGGAAGATAGGTCCATTAGCAGCTATTAGCCAGACTGGGTCAGGGAACATGACAGGAGCTGGGGGAAAACAACAGGGAATGGATCCCCCATTGTGACCTGTTGGGTGCTTCTCCCAAGTCACCGTGATTGGCCACTGTCAGAGACAGGATGCTGGGCTAGATGAACCATTGATCTGACCCAGTATGGCACTTCTTATGTTCTTAATATAAATGTAAAATAGGAGATACTGGCTGATGATCGATAGAAAAGCCTGTCCTCAAATGTGAGATTTGACAGGTCTTGCGATTTCTTTTTATACAGTATGCATAGTCCAGTTTTTTAAATTAATGTTTATAAATATCTTCCTGAATATATCTTTCAGAAAAAATCTTTCACCATGCTAGGGAAAGACTAGGGGTATTTTTAGACAAGCATTTCCCCACTCATTACCCATCCATCATCCCACCCATCATGCATGTTGCAGGGTCTCAGTTGCACCCTGTGCAGCCCTGCAACATGCATAATGGGTGGGGAGGCGCTTGTCTAAAAATAACGTAAGTGTTCTTCTTAACTCTTAATAACATGGACACATTCTTAAAATTACACCACTAAAAACAAAGCTGGCACTGAAATCTCAAATTTTGGTGCTTTTTTGCTGTATTGGCACAGGGTCCCACTGATATGCTAATGCAGACTAGAATCATTTTAGTCCAAAAGGAGAAAAATTGGTAGACATACTGTATGAAGTGTTACAAGAATGATATATTCACTTACCCTTCTCATACAAAAGAGAAAAAATCATTTCGCTTTTAAAATATGACAGTGAAAAGTGCAGTAAAACAAAAAGTCAGAGGCTGTAATAACTGCCCTACAACTGAATCTCAAAACAGAGTCTGCTTTTCTAAATGAACAAAGCATGGCAGTCCAATAGTCAGTACTTCCAGAGCTCCACAAATGTGCATGCGACTTAAGAATATTGAAAAGAAATGGGCAGTACATCTGAGTACAAATATACCCTCTTGTTGCCCCCATTCATACCAGCCTGCCCCACTCTTAAATGTGTGTCTAAAATACAAAGCAAGAAAACCCTAGCTGCTTCTTACTTGAGGTCTGCACCTAGATTTGTAGAAGCTACTGATGAAACACACCCAAGTTGTCTATAGTCTGGCCCTTTGAACTCAGGATACACTTGGTGAACAGAAGAAATGTTATCAAGCAAGTCAAAATCAAATTTGGAAAACAAAGCAAGCTTATTTTAGGAAACCACATTGTTTGTTTGAAATTTAAGGGCCAGATCCTACAAATTTTTTCTTTCTTTTTTAATTTTCCTTTGATTTCTTAGCCACCCCCCTCTTGCCACAGCAGCTCAAGGCAGCTAGTTAAAAGACATACAAAGAAATGACAATAATAAAATGCTTCAATAAATAACATAATAGAAAAACATTTATAATATAAAATCCATAAAAAACAAACCCCCACAGAACAAAAAAAACCACTACCTCCTCCCCCTACCAACCCCCCACCCATCACTAGTAGTCCTCTGTAAATTAGTGAAAGTGACTTGTAATTGATGTATATAAAGATGTTCATAATTTTTGTTTGAATAAATTCTTAAGTCTTCCACTGGTTGTGGATGCAGCAATTACAAACTGGAAACAAGGCAGCAAAATGTTAACATGCTTTTGGTACTTTTATTTAGAAAAAAAATCTCCATCCCATGCCCTGGGCATCCTTTACGTAGGAACTGTTACAGTAAATAGGAAAGTGCTCATCCCACCAACAAATAATTATGCTGCAAACATAATGAAACAAGAACCCCTTACAGCCAACATGTTAATCAAGCTCTTCTAATCTGTGAAAAATAAGACCTCCAAAACAATGGGTGTTTTTAAACAAGCAAGGCAATGGGGGTGGGTGTCCGTGGCCTCAACATTGCTCTGCTGTGGAGCACCTATGCAAGTCTGCGGGACCGCCTCACTCTCCATGTGCCTGTGCGCCCTCTGAGATCGTACAGGGGAACATTTTTGGAGGTTCCCTGGGCGAGGTGGATGGCCACCGATGTTAGATCGTTTTTGGTGGCTGCCCCTATGCTGTGGAATTCGCTCCCGGAGGAGGCTCGGGGTGGGATAGAATTTTTTTATAAATAAATAAATAAAAGTGGGGTGTGTGGGGAGAGATTATAACAGAGCTCTGACCTTGAACAATAAATATCTCAAGGCATGAGCGAAACCTTTATGTCTCAGTCAAAACAAGCAAAGCAAAATCTTTCATCACTAAGAGAGACTCTTCATAGTTCTTACCTAATTCCAAATGAGGCCGTCTGTCTCCGCACAAATGAGGTTTGGCAGATCCTCTTAACTGAGGTTCTAATTTTCCCCTTCAATACAGTTCAGTGGGTTTTGGTTTGTTTTTAAAGTAGGCGGCTAGTAATAGTAACAGTGTATTGGACATGTAATACAAGTAAATGTTGCAATAGCACAAATGGTAAAGATACATGAAAACTATGTATCATAAATGGTTTCAACATCTTATGCAAAAATGTAACTGCAAACATTTGGAAGAATGGGAAGACTGAACATTATCCGAGTATAAAATGTTTTATAAACATTGACTTGGATCTAGTTCAGTGGCGTCTTTGGGTGCAGTTACATGATGCACTTACTGTGCCTTTGGCAGCCTTACCTCAGTCAGGGTAGGCTTACCACGCAATGCAGTGCATCGTGTGCCTGGTACCCGCCAGATGTTCCCTGTAGGGTGGCCAGCTGGCTGCTATGTGCTGCGTCCTCGGAAAAAGGGAGAGAAGGCAGCACATAGCAGCTGTAACCCAAACTGGAGAGGGCGTTCTCGGTGGCCGTGCCGCGACTCTGGAACTCCCTTCCGGAGGAAGCCCGTCTGGCCCCAGGTCTGTTGGCTTTTTGCCGAGCTTGTAAGACCTAGCTGTTCGCCCAGGCCTTCGAATGGGGTGGGGGATGTGTTTTATAGAATTTTTAAATGATATTGTTGATATTTTGCCTTTGTAAGTCTCCCTGAGATGCCATGGCATGAGGGAGCGACTAAAAAATGTAAAGAAATAAATAAGAAAATAAACTGGGATAAGGTTGCCCAAGGCACAGTAGCCCATGTCCCATATTCCCCACCGAGTGGCAAGGTCCGGTGTGGGGCTTTGAGGGCGTGCACGCACGTCATGGCTAGGGGTAGGATATTGGTTGGACTGCAGGAGGGAGGCAAGGCTGGTCGCCTGCTCATGTAGCCGGTGGCTCGGCCTGTTACGGCCATAGCGGGAGATCTGGCAGTGGCCTGGCTGGCTGCTCCATGGGAAGGGGGCAACTTTCTGCCCAGCTTTCTGTGCTGGCCCTGCAGTGTGGTGGCTGCGCCCTTTGTCTTAACAGTTTACAAGTAAATATTAACACTTTGTGTGATTGGGGAGTAAAAATCTTTAGGAAGAAATGGGTAACATTAAATGCATAAAATACAAATACTGACTTCTTTATGGTAGGACCTGAGTAAAGATATTTGATAACTTCTGTGTTCATGTTGATGATACCGTATCACTAATGCCTAAAACATGTAATTAGTGCAGCTCTGTGAACCAGTTAGGGATTTAATAGCAGAGAAGTCACTTGATAAATAGGAGATAGATTAGTGGGGGATTTTCAGTGTTTAAAAATGAAGTAATTGAGTGTGCAATTATAAACTGAAGGCAGATGAGACAATGCAAGGTCAAGATGCTCTTTTTTACCTATAAATGTGTGTAGGGAGTAAGAACACAAAATTGTATACAGCACTGCAAGAATTGGAAGTATCGCCCCCGCCCCTCCAGTAGACACTGCCCCTTTCTTACATGGACTGCTGTGGAGGATGATGGTGGTCCATGTTTGCGCTGCTGCAGGGGCAGCACAGGGTTGTGGGTGCAGATTAATGCACATGAATCCTCACGCCCAGAGTCCACCGGTTGCTCCGTACGGGGGTGAGTGGGTGGAGATGCTTCCCACATGGACAATGGGTGTCCATGTATTGGGGTGTCTGAGTAAAAAGGGTCACTGCTGTGTTTTACTAAATTCAAAACTTTAATGAAAACTACATAGCAGTGGGAAATGAAATAAACTAGGGAAAAATCAGTGAAGATAAGTACTGAAGCACTTTAAGTTTATTAAAGTGCATGTTGTATATTAACATGTACATATTTACCTTGGAGACTTAATTTGTATGATCTACGCTAAATTTATAAAATGGTGTTGTTTGCAAAATACTTCTTATGAAATAAGCAGGTAGTTAATGCCATTGTCTAATTGATGAAATAAGCAAATCCTCTACCTTATTCATGAAATAGCCACTGCTGAATTCATGAAATAAGCAATTTCACAAAATGCATAACATAAATATGTAGATATGTATCTAGGTGTACTAGAAATCTAACATAATTTGTCAGGTGAATGTTGGAAGACTGTTGCTAACATGAATAGTTTTGATCCAACCTTTTCTAGTCCAAGACACACCTAAATAAATAAAAAATTGTGAGACTCACACTCAGTTAAAAAAAAAGTTTAAAATGTTTTCAGTTAAAAATCTGAGCCTGTTTTGATTCGCACAGCTATTTAATTCATGCTGAAAATGTTGATAGGGTCACTCTCAGCTCTTGCTCCATTGGGAGGGGCACAAGCTGGGTTTGGGCCATGGCCCAGGAAGGAGGGGGCTGACTGCTAGTGTGCTCTTCCCCTGCTCAGATAGGCCCCACCACTTGGCTCCTATATGCCCCCACCCTAGTGACTCCTGTTTCATGGCCCCAGGGGCACCCCATTCCTATCCCATGTTTGGTGCAGTCAAACCTCACTATAACCACCTTCGTCCCTTCTCCCTAGCTGCCCCCCATGCCTGGAACTCTCTCCCTGCCCAAATCCGCCTCGACCCCTCCCCACCTTCGAATCCCTCCGCAAGACCCACCTCTTCCGCTCTGCCCTCTCCGACTCCTCGGTCCCCTTGCCTAACTCCTGCTGATACCCTCCATTCAGTACAATCTGTTAACTGAGGTCTGTGTACTCATATCTTCACCGCACGGACCAGCCAGCCATCATTCTTGATGTAACCAAGCCATGCGTGTGCACCTGGGGCCTCGCATCTTCGTGAATGTTACACGCCTTGTCTCTCCCTCTGTTCCCCTTCCTCCCCCCCCCCCCCCCCCGATCTCTCAGAGCGTGGTACATCTGGGAGATGACGTAGTGCTCTTGCAAGTATCTTTTTTAAAGTTGTGGTGTTGTATTTGTTTAACGCATGTCTCCTGAGATTCTAATTCAAATCCTGTTCAACTATTAACAGCTTACATCTTACCATAGACTCCATCCTAAAACTCCATTCCCATACTCTTCACACTATCCTAGTTCACTTATAGCAGTTATAGCTCTTCTGGTTAACATATCTGTTTATTAGTTTGGTTTTGGCTGCCTCTCCCTCGCTCCCTGGCAACTTCTGGTGGTGACGGGCGTGGCGGCAGATTTAATCTGCTGCTGCTGCAGCGCCTACCCGACCCAGGGAGCTGGCAAGCGGGTCCTGCGTGGGGCCCAGGCCGGCAGCGGCAGATGGGTTATGTGCCCCAAATGACTGGGCTTGGGGATGGGCGGATGGGGAAGTGCCCCTCTTCCCAGGCCCGGGAAGCACCCCCAGACCGAGCTGGGGAGTGGTCCTAGACCTGCCGGCCGCCAGCAACTTTACCCCCAGCAGGAGAATAGGACCCCCCATTTCTCCCCTGCCCTGGGTCCCACAATGCCTAAGGCCATCCCTGTCTCCATAACAGAAGACAAAAATGGTTTAATCTGATTAAAGCTGTTTCAGAATTTGGCATAATAAAAACAATCAGAATAATGATACCACCAATCAGGCTACTGCACACATGTGCATGCATACACTTAGTTAAATGTACCATAATACGTTCTCTTTTGGAAATAATAGGACACAGGACACATTCTTTCCTAAAGTAGGAGTTGGTTCTGAAAATGGCTGTAGCATGAAGTAAATTTGGTAAAGTTTCTTAGCCTTGTGTGGCTCTATAGGTATCATAAAGATAGCCATCAATTTGTCTGGGTTTTTTTGTTTGTTTGTTTGTTTGTTTGTTAAAGATTGCTTTCAGCTAGGGTGTAAATCTGGAAGAAAGAGGAGACAGTATCTGCCAACTCTTTCATGTTCCCTAAATCCAGGAATCTTAAATAGTCATGGCTGTAGCCCAATCTTATCCAATTCTTTCAAATTGATTATTCATTCTCCACACAGATTAATTGCTTTCATTTTCATTCTGTCTAATCTCTAGAAGCCACTATTCCAAAAAAAGGTGAAGGTTTTTTAGTGCATGCTTATATGACCACATGGATGTGATGTGATTGTGGACAGACTAATTGTTCTACCAAATTTTCCATAAGGAACTGAGTTTCTAACTGGTCAGAGCCAAGGTATAAGTCATATCTTCAGTTCCTATATTGTTGGGATAGTTGTTATAATGTTAGACAGAGAAAGATTTTTCCTCCCCAGCCATATATTCTTTAGATATCTGCATTTCTCCAGATTAAACAATTACTTACTGTTAAAGCTGGAAAACTTGTGTGTCCTACCAGCCAAAAATCCAACCCTCAAATACTTGATTTTGGCCAGTTCTATTTTCTAGACACCTTTTTGATTTAGTATAATGTGTTGCCTACTCTACCTGTTGACTGCTCACTTAAATTCATGAGCTGTTATGTTTCCTGCAGTAGCAGATGAAGAGCTTCTTGCCAATTTCCCCCTGAATACTCCTGCAATTTAACCAATATTTCCCTTTCTAATAAGTCTTTTGTTTCAAAAGGGGAAAAAATCAAATTAACTATCAAGAACAGCTGATGTTAGACAGGCTTTCTTTGTTGGTGTTTTTCCTAACTCGCTGAAGTCATTGTTTTTCCATCATTTGTTTTACTTGTTTCTCCAAGTGCTCTGCTCCTAAGGTGCTCCTATATTTTCTGACTATGGGAAACCTTGTGAGAACTAGCCTAAAATATATTCTTTGCTTTGGAAGAATATTATAATCTAACAAATGCATGCATTCCTTGCAAAGCCACTGGACCAAGGTTGTAACCAACACTAGCAGATAAGGAAGGTGCATTTTGAGGTGTGACCACTGGAGATAATCCTTGCAAGTACAAGCAAGCTTCAGAGATTGGGATAAAGAGGATTTAGTTGCACTCAAAGTGGTAGTGCATGCTTTTAAAATCTACTGAGCCTAATTTTAAGTTTAGAAGATAAGCTTATTTTGGATTTATTTGTAACATATTGAGAAGACCAAAAATAGTGTGAAAAGTTGACTGTAGGATATAAGTCTAGAGCTAGGATAGGGTGGCCAGATAACACATTTTAGAGGACACTTGCAATAAATACAGGTGACCGGGCTGCACTGGTTCCAGTGCAGCCCTGCCACCTGTATTTCTCACAACTGTCCTTTAAAATTTGCATATCTGGCCACCCAAAGCTAGAATATAGTTGACTTGTTGGCCCCCAAAGTAATAGATGGAGATAAAGTACTTCAGTTATCTTTTATATCAGGTTTGCTAATCTAAGCATGGTAATGAAATCAAACTGGGATTGTTAATTTTATACCATGACAAAACCATTGTTGCTAAATCTTTTTTTTTTTTTTTTTAAATTTCAACATGTCACCCATTTTTAGTAGTATCATACTGTCCTATTTTAATTAAATGTTGCAAATGATCAAAAGTTGGTCCAATAAAGCTGCTATCTGAACTATTTTGTCTCCATCTATAGAATACAAGGCAACAATGGAGGTGGAGGGCAAATGTACAGTTACTTTTAGAATTTTGACTTGGGTCTAAACAGCAGCAATTCTCTGCTGTGAACTACCTCCACTGATTACATATTGTTGAATCAAAGCTATTTGAGGTCCTGTACAACTACCATCTTCCTTTTCCATGTCTTTTTACTTGGAATAACTTGAGAGAAATGTGTCTGCATTTCACACACCTGACTGTAGGAAGTTATAGCAATGTGCCATACCAGGATGTTGGTGCGCCAGGCTATTGATGTGGGTCTAGGCGCTGATAACAGAACGTGAACCAAGAAGTCATTATTTGGTGGCTTATTGGTATGTTAACAACAAAGTTTCCTCAGAGACCTAGTAAGGAAGAGACTGAAGGGAAGAAACCTGATGAGTATGCTACTTACTGGCAAGGGCAAGTTGCAGTAGAGTAAAAGAAATGCTAAAAAATGGACAAAGATGTGCTTGGATTTGGAACTAAACAGAACTCTGTAGGTTTTTGAAATACTAGGTGTGTAAATATTGGGCAGAGACACCTTTAAAAAATGGCTAAGAAATTGTCATTGAATTTTTGTGCTAAATCTTCATAAAGAATTTTTCTGATAATCCTGCAAACTCGATCACTAGCTCTGTATGGTGTTGCAGATGCAAGGGGAACAGGTTTGCTAAAGTAAGCATGGTAATAGAATCATACTGGTCCTTGGAAATCAAACTGGGGCTGTTAATTCTATACCATGACAATTGTTATTGCTAAATCCTTCAACGTGTGGCCCATCTCTAGTAGTACCTTGCTATCCCTTCCATTATAATTAAATGTTGCAAACTATCAAATAGTAGAAAAAATGTTAAAAATGAACAATGATGCTATTTTTAGGTTCACATTTGTCAAATAATTTTTGAATTGTTCATAATAGAGCAAAGTTATTGTAAAATTTCCAAGGCAGACTGCTCTTGAGATCTATGTGGATCCATAATTGAGCATCATTTTTAGAAATAGCATATGATGAATAGTTGCTGTCAAGCTCAGGAAATTGTGTTCATGTGTGCTTCTGGTACAAGTGGGGAAGAGAAGTAGCTCCAGGAGCCCCCGGCACTACCACGTTGCTCCTCTTACCATGCTGCTCAAAGCAATCCCCACACAGCCACACCTCCCCTGACTTACCCACCTTTCAACCTTGTGCTCCTCCATAGTCTGCTGTCCAGCTTTGCCTCCTGCCTACATAAGCAGTTTTACACGCTGGCGTGCTTCTCATCACTTCCTTTTCAGTCAGGGTTGTTCTCACGCTTGATGGTCTTTGAAGCCTTTCAGGGCCCAGGACCAGCCCTGTCAAGAGCTGCATGGCTCCCAAGTCACAATCTGGGCTTGTGCTAGACTTGGGGTACAAACCTCCAGCTGGCTAGCACCAATACCAAACAGCCACCCTTAGTATTGTTTTGCCATTATTTAAAATAGCAATTGGATTACATCTCTTGACTAATCATTGAGACAGACGAGTTAAAGGAACTTGTTTGTGAATGTCAGCATAGGTTACAACAGAGGTCAACAGGAATAAATACTGAGCCAGGAATCTGAAACTAAGTATTCAGAATACCTTTTCCTAAAGACAGTAGAGACAAAGTAGTAAAGTGATCTCTTTTATTGGGCCAACAACAGTTGGTGGAGGTATGCAAACCTTTGGTCCGAAAGCTTGCATACCTCCACTAACTGTAGTTGGTTCAATAAAAGAGATGACTTTACTACTTTGTCTCTATTGCCTATATTTGGGACCAACATGGCAAACCCTACTTTCTTTTCCTAAAGAATCTAACTACTACTGTAATTTCATAGAATATATTTCACTACTTTAATTTGCCCATCTGTGAAGTAGTTATAATGCCTCCCTGATGTGAGTGGCATGGAAGCCCATTAAATGTTAACAGTGTGTTGGAGACAGCTGTATAAATGTGTATATAAAAAGAAATCAACCGGGTTATAAAACTCCTGTGTTTTAAGTATTTCTAGCTTTTTGTTAAATGTAATGTATTAATCTGTTATACCCCAATTAAGTCACGGTTGAAAAATATAAATGATTTGAAAATGACTCCAGTTTAACGTAAAAAATAAAATGTTAGTGTTTACATACATCACCAACAGGAAAGTTCTTGGGGTCAGTAGTCTCTCCTCCCTCCCCCCCACCCCCATGTTAGCAGTAAAATCCCAACAGCATTGG
Organism: Sphenodon punctatus; assembly: GCA_003113815.1. Taxonomy (NCBI): domain Eukaryota; kingdom Metazoa; phylum Chordata; class Lepidosauria; order Sphenodontia; family Sphenodontidae; genus Sphenodon; species Sphenodon punctatus. The sequence continues at coordinate 3,058,670 of QEPC01002120.1, read as the reverse complement.
TACTGGTTTGTATCTCTCCCCTCCCCAATTTTGGGACCAGAAGATGCACAGAAACAGCAAAAGTAACATTTTCAAATAAGTATTGAACATTACAGTTACTAATAAATCTAAGCAGCCTCTTAACTGTGTGCTACATTCACACAAATATAGCAGTTGACTATAGCATGGTGAGGACAAACAAAAGGTTTATAGGCAAGCAACATGACACAGGTGATAACTGAAAGAAACCCCAGTGTTCTTGGTGATAGCTCTCACCATTCATAGGCAAATAAGCTAAAATATGTGATAACTGAAAGACAGCAAGTCATTGTTCTCGGTGATAGCACTCACCATTCATAGGCAAACAAGATAAAGTGGGTGATAACTTCACATGCAGACAGTTTGACAGGGTCAATAGCCTGAGATCATAGTAAATAATGGAGGGGTTGAAATGACCCCATAAGCCTAACCCAGTTAATTTTTTTCAACACAACATTCCAAATAAAAGAACAGTATTGAAGGTTCATGCTATGAAAGGGTTAACTACTGTGTAAAGAATCTAAAGATAAAGCAAAGTTGGTAAGTAGAGTTTTCCACTTGGGGTGTAATTGATCCCAACAGTGCCCTTGTACTGATATTTTTCTGTATACACAGAAAATGACACTTATGAAAACAGAAAAAATGCTAATCCAATGCCCTTGTAGTGATATTTTGGTGTACACACAGAAAATGGCATTTATGAAACAGACAGAATGCTAAATTGTTGTCCTTATTCTTCTTGAGAATTGTTTGGTGTGAATATGACCCTGTTATCCTAGGCATTTACTGCTTTCAGTTTCCCATTCATTCCAGTGGGGGTCAGTCATACCCCGATAATGTTTTAGTGATCACTTCAAATTTTTAAAACATGAGAGGAAAGATGCATGCCTAAGGCATCCATACATATAAGCCATAGGCATTCTTTATGGCCCCCCTTCCCTGGCTCCCCGCTGACCTATTCCCGCCCCCACTGGCCCTCCAGCCCCCGCTGCATTGTGGCCTCCTCCGTACCGATCGCTCTGGCACATAGCACTAAGGCCCCTGTTCACTGAGCACCGTGACAGCATGTTCATTATGACAGGGCAGGGGCCAGTAGTAGCTCTGGAACCCTTTGACCCGCAATATTGGGCTTGGCTCAGCGAGACCTTTAATACGAGGTATCGCACGTATGGCTGGCTGGTGTAGTATCAGAGATGATACAGGGTCACAGACAGATGTGACCTCCACATAAAGTGTTCCCTACTATCACGTTTCTTGTAAAGACCGCCTTAAAATTACAAAGGGTGGGGGATAAACCAACACAGGACAATTGACCCCATTGTTGTTGAGGAATACATGGAGTATGAAGTGGTAAAGGTTTGCTAAAAAGTTGTATGAATTTTTTTGTATGCCTTCCGGGGGTACTGTGCAACCTTGTAGGATTAAACACACTTAAATTTATTTTACTCACAACCATTATTTAGAGACCGGTCCCTATCCTAAGAGGCTTATAATTTAGGAGAGACAGAGAGAGAAGGATACATTTTCAGAGTTGAGGGGTCACAGGTGCATGCACTTAGCTTAGTTACAGGGGAGCAGGAATACTGTATGAGTATTGCGAGTTGATTTTTTAAAATATATTAACTTAGACTTTTTCTTTTAAAAACCACTTACCTAAGTTCTGGAGCATATATAAATATTCAGAATCGGTCAACTTAAAATTATTAGATTCTACCATTAGCAGTCACTGCTTTAATTCCAGACCATCAATAATTAACTGATTTTTAAACAAAAAATTGTTACTGTTAATACAGATGAATCTCTGGCAAGCAGACTCTTGATATCTTCCCATTCACTTCTCTTGTCTTTGGTTCGGCTAGCAGGTTTGGTACATCTCTTCATTGCCTGGTTTTTCTAAATAAATCGCTGACTGACTAAATTTTCAAGCATTTGGAGGGAGGCTTCCTTTTTTGGAAATAGCTTTTAAATTCTCTTCCTCTTGTGTTGAAAGACTGACTTTGAGTTTCAGTGTGATTTGGAATGTTATTTTTCTTTTTCTCAAACTTTCATAGCTGATATTTATGAACTTGAGCTACTGCTTTTCAGATAAGAAACTGACTTTGCAACACCCATTAATAGGAATCCCACCCATTATCCTGAAAACATTGTTAAACCAATTAAAAAAAAAAAAAACGCACACAAAAATCCCAGCAAGCATTCACAAAAAAGTGGATTGAAATTGAATCTTGACAAGACTGAGGTGATGATGGTTGAATAGCTTTGTGGCTTGGGGGAGTTTGAGACCCTGGTTATCAGTGGGGTCTGGCTGCCCTAGACACTCGGGTTCGCAGTCTTGGAGTGCTCCTGGATCTGCCACTGCGCCCAGACTCTCAGGTGGCGGGGGTGGCCAGGAGTGCTTTTCATCAACTCCATCTGGTGAGAAGGCTGCAGCCTTTTCTTTCTGACTCGGATCTGGTGACCGTCATCCATGCCTTCATTACTTTGAGGGTAGACTACTGTGATGTGATCTATGTGGGGCTGCCCTTGAAGACTGTTCAGAAGCTGCAGCTGGTGCAGAATGCAGCGGCCCAGCTCCTTATTGGGGGGGCGAGTTGCCGGGAGCATGTAACACAACAGAATCTGCACTGGTTGGCTACTTTCTTCCGGGCACAATTGAAGGTGCTGGTTTTCCTGACCTACCTTGTCGTGTCACAGCCTTTGTGGTTGGCCAGGGATGCCCATCTAGAGGTACTGGTTTTCAACTTGGTATCTACAATGCAGAGGGCGTTCTCAGCCACCGCCCTGTGGCTTGGAACTCCTTCCCCCGGGAGGTTCACTTATGTCTGGGTTTGAGCACCTTTAGGAGGCAATGTAAAGGAGTTTTGGCGTTTTGACAGTGTGGGCTAGGGAGGGAGGGGGTTGTGGGGATATGAGGTGGGAAAGTGTTGAGGGCATGGTCTAGAGCTGTGGGGTGTTTTATGTTTTTGGTTTGTTTTATGTGTGTGTATTATTTGTATTTTAATATTGTAAGCCACCCTGAGCCACTTTTGGTGGGAAGGGCATGGCAATAAATTTTAAATAAATAAAGTAGAAGGATGTGTGTTTTTGTCCAGACCAGGGGGGCAGTTTCTACTCATCAGTAATAGTGTTTTTAAGACTAGCAAGGAGCATAAGTCATGTCTAGAATAAGGAAGTGCATGGATAAAGAGATGGTAAGAGAGCATGGTACCTGATAAGTCCATACAGGTTCAGGACTATTCTACCCTTTTTCATCAAACATATCCCCAGACGTGTAGTTCTTGTACAATTCACTGTGCTTAACAGGTCTAGACACCCCACCAAGTTTTCTTACAAATTTAAAATATTGGCCCCTTCTGTGTGAGGCAAGCTTGCTTCCTGGGCTCCCACCCTCTGGGGTCTTGGCTTGTGACTGCCCAACTAGCTCCTGTCTTGCTCCCTCCCTAAAGCATTCTCCAATAGCTTTCCTGGTAAGCTAGGATCTCAGCTTTATAAAGGCCTAGGCATGTGGTGCTAGTTAGGCACAGGACAGGTGTGGCCAGGAGGCTGAGTCAGTAAGGGTCTGAGCCTGCAGGGATTGTAATTATGCCACTGGGGTTTCCACTGGAATTATAGCAGATGTTCTACCCAAAGAATTAGTGTAGTACTAAAATACAAGCTAATGGAAAGCCTAACAGTTGAGAACTGTTTACTATTTCAAATTAATAGATTGCTTAACAATACCGAAAGGCCTCCCTTAAAAGAACATTATACCTAGGTAATAAATGTTGCGGCCATGAAATTGTTATGAATAGAATGAGTTTTTGCTTCATGTAAATCTGTAGACCAGTCATATGTTTTCAGATATATTTGTAATTGGGGGGGTGGCAGGGAGAGGACGAGTATACTAAAACGTAGAAAGCTTAACTATTGAACAGATGTACTACTTGCTTGATGGTAATACTCATTGTCCTTTCCCAATACAGCCAGCAGCCAGCTTCGGGTGTAGCCTATTCCCATCCAACTACTGTTGCTAGCTACACTGTCCATCAGGCTCCAGTAGCTGCGCACACAGTAACTGCTGCCTATGCTCCAGCCGCAGCAACAGTTGCAGTAGCCAGGCCTGCTCCAGTAGCTGTTGCAGCTGCTGCAACAGCTGCTGCCTATGGAGGTTACCCTACAGCACATACAGCAACAGACTATGGTTACACCCAGAGGCAACAAGAAGCTCCACCCCCACCACCTCCAGTCACTACACAAAACTATCAGGTAAGTGTACTTAAACATGCAATTCCTTTTAAATCTTGATGCTTTCAAATGGATGTTAAATTTGCAGTTTAAAAAAAGGAAAGGAAGGGGATAGAAGAATTAAAAAAGGTTAGTAATAGGATTTAAACCTTCCAACTTTGTGGGCCCTAGTCTGAGTTTAGATCAGATGCTACCAGTGACTTGAGAAGTGAGTTTTCTAATCTCACTCATATCAGGTTCCCTTTGGTCGTTGTGCCTCCAAGAGAGAGCGCCACCTAAAGCTTGCAAGTAGAAGTCACTTCAGCAGGTGGGAGGGTTGCCCCGAAGCATGGGAACATGCCGTGCTGTACTGGTACAAGATGCTGTCCAATGGCGAGAGCAGTGCTGTCTGTCTTGGCCATTTCAGCAAACAAGAAAGAGAGGCTGCACTTCAGAGAGGAACCACAACTGGGCAGTCAGTGTTGAGGGAAGGAGGTGCCAGCCTTCAGGCTGCTGTCTAGGGATGTGTGAAGCAAATTCCTCCTGTGCTAATTGCCATGACTCAATGTGACTACCTCCACTTATACACTTCATCCTAGACAGCGTGAGATGTGTCTGCCCCAGCTAGAGCTGTACTTAATTTAGTACCTATTTTCGAGCACTGTATCGTGTACTCAATGAGCTACCTGCCATTGGGTACCTGGATACCTGAAAATTTAGTAATTTTCCATTTTTCTGATTGCTGATCGGTAGGTATATCGTAGGGCTGAACTGAATAGTAAAAATTTTGTTTCTGAGTTTCTAAGGACTGGCTCTGAATGTTCAGCCTCGGTACTCGGTAAAATAAAACCACGTACTGAGCATTTTCCAAGTACCCTCATATAGGGGCAAGAAAAGCCCCGTATGATTTTCCGAGTACCGGATCAATTCCTCGGTAAAACAGAGTAGAATAGTGAGATACTTGGTAAGCACCAAGTAATTTCAAATACTGAGTTTCAGCACTAGTATATTGGGACAGAAAACTGAAAAATCAGTACAGAGAACAAAAAAATCGGGATTGAAAGTTAACTTTCTGAGACATTGGCTACCCGAATCAGGTCACAGTTGGGTACCGATAGGTACCTGACGTTGTCGGGTCAATTCAGGTACCTACAATTCATGGAGTATACCTCTTAGTGGTTATACTCCCTGTCTCCTAGTGTCCTGACAATCCTCTGTTCTGCCTCCGCTCTCTAGTATCTTTCTCTCCTAGTACCCCCTTCCTGTGAGTCACCAGTGCCCACCCCTACACTCCCTGTCTCAGCCACTCTAGCTCCTGATTTACCTCCTCTGCTGTACAGTCCCCCCCTGATATTCTGTGCCCAAAACACATAAGGCAACTCAATGTGTGTCACCAGATTGCTGAAAATAGTGAAAATTTGCATAATCTGCTCTAGCAGATTGGGGCTGCTTTGATACAGAATATATGGGGTCCAGCCTCTTCCCCTTAGACGAGTAATTTCTACTCTGAATATACGTGCCAGGAACCTGGACATACTTTGGTCTGCTGCCGTCTGATCCTTGCATAACTAGGACTCCTCGTTTCCAGACCCAGATTTTAGTTTTGAGATTCACTAATTCATGATGAATTTCAAGCAAACCTGGAACAATTTTTTCTTCAACGTGGAAATGGTGACAAAACTGATGATTACTCATGATTACTGTAACGTTTAAACTATATAGTGATGTTTGGGTTGACTTTGGCTGAAGCTGTTAAGGTTATTTGACATCAAAACTTACGAGCTCAGCCTGGGTAGTGAACTCAAGTACCAAACTTCTGATAAAAAGGCTGATTTGTATAAATAAGATTCCAGTCCTGGCTGAAACTTAAAAGTTAAGCAGTTAAATTTTTTAGGAATCAAGGGAGTATTTACTGCCTGTTCCCTGATTATTATTTTTTTTTTTTAAATATATTGGATGGGTGTATGTGACATGCAACACATTTATTTATCTAGGTGTGCTTCAGACTGGAAAAGGTTGAGAGAGGTCATCTCACACTGCCACTGCGTTTTCATTAATTAGCAAACATTTTGCGTCTCTACAGAGAGCAGAAAAATATTGACAGGTTGTGGAAAATGAACAATACCTTCCTCCATCTCAGAATTTTGAGGCACATGGTCAGTGCTGTTTGGAAACTTGCAGCATGAGCAGTAACATCTGTTTTTTGGAGGGGGAAAGAAAGAGGGCTTAAGTCTCCAGTTAATCTGGCTGCCTCTTTAGTCAGATTCACTCTTCCTTGTAAAAGAAAAAAATACATAAGCTACCATCTTCCCTATCAGTCCTAATCTATTCTACATTAAATGCAAGTAACCATTGAAGACAGTGGGGCAACTCAGATTTATAAACTGGGAAGCCATCCATTGAAGTTAGTAAATCTCTGCATGGTCACAGGGATCTGCCCATTAAGTTTTCTTTCTATAGATAATTGTATTTACTTACTGTATTTTGCTATCTCAGGACCTAATCAGACTCCCATTGGAGTCAATGGGAACCTTTTCTTAGCCCATATTATCTAATGAAGATCAGAGCACTTCTTGTGAGCAATTTTACCTGCTCAGCCTAGACAAAAATGTTTGGGGGGGGGACCAGTGGGCTCAAATTGTAAGGAAGCAGATTTCAGCTAAACATTAGGAAGAACTTATTAACAGTTAGAGCTTTTCAACAGTGGAACAGACTGCCTAGGGCAGTGGTGTGTTCTCCTTAGCAGGAGGTTTTCAAACAGAAGCTGATAGGCCATCTGTCAGATATGCTGTAGCTGTGGATTTCCTGCATTGAGCAGAGGGTTGGACTAGATGACCTTTGAGTTACTGTCCAACTCTGATTCTATAACTAAGAAAAAATATAGATTTTGAAATGTAGAAAAATTGCTGTATTGGGCCTTCTAATAGTGTGTATCAAATTATGTTCAAGCTTTTTTTTCTCCAGGTTTTGCAAGTTAAGATTCCAGTTTTAAAAAATAATGTTTATCTCTGAAATCAAGGGAAAACTCAGGTTTTCTTCTGTTCCTTTTTGCTTGCTTTTTAAGGACTCCTACTCGTACGTTAGATCCACTGCCCCAGCAGTAGCTTATGACAGCAAGCAGTACTACCAACAACCAACAGCAACTGTGGCTGCTGCTGCCCAACCTCAGCCTTCTGTAGCAGAGTCCTACTACCAGACAGGTTTGTTGCGTATTCAGCTGCTTTTAAAAATGTTCTTTAGATAGTTAGCTTTATTCTTAGCTTTGTAAATTAATATTTATAAAAGTATGCAAGAGTTGTCTTCTGTCACTCAGAACCTAATAAATAATGAGACGCGTAAATATCAAGACAGAAATCTTGGCGTTATTGAACAAGAATATATGTTGAGCTTGCCTCTGAGTGTTAACTGTTATAACCTGTTATAACTTGGATAAGAATCTTTTTATTTTTTATTTTTTTTAAGTTTAAATTCTGCTTAAACATTGTACAAATTATGCAAATGGGCTCTAACGAGCTAGTCTTAGATTTGAGGTGGAGAAAGATACATTTAAAGCACTCTAGGGTAAGTACACTGTCCAAAATACATAGCATTGGGAAATGGGGAAGAGATTACAACAAAAGCCCCATCTTCTGTGAACCCATTTCGACAGTGGAAGGTGGTACTTGAAAATTCTAAAGCTAAACTATAATTAAAAGAAATATCTAACAGAGTATTACAGGAACTTTAAGGGAGGTTGGTCCCTCTGACCAGAGAATCAGCATGATAACTTGTGACTTAGAGAGAGAGGAAAAAACATCAGGCTGTCTGTCTGAACTATGGATTTCAACATTAATCAAGTTCTTATAGTTTGGCAGGCCTCTAACCAATGGAAGGTTAAAAAATAGTGGAATTCTACATAGCTGTTATATAGAGTTAGAGAAACCAGTGCTGTAGTCAGAGGCAAAAAAAGGGATCTGGACAAAAGCAAAATTTAGTTTTCTATGGTAAAGAATTCTTAAACTATTTTGATTACACTGATGAATTAAAATTTGAGGTGTACATCAAATTCCACTCATAGCAGTAAGAAATGGCTCTATTCCTTTTGCTTCTCAGTGTACAGTTGAGTCTTCGAATTAGCTTTACCCGCATATCTGCATCAGTCTGTGCTATCCCCTCTTTACAAATTAAGGGCATTGTTCTAGAAAGGCCTCTGAGAAGATGTAAAGAATTGAAATAGGCTCATTCCCCTTCCCCCCCCAAAAAAAACCCCACAACTATGTGTAAAATATAGATATTTTATTTCAAAAGTAGGCTGGGGGTGAGGGGGAGATGTATAGTTGGAAGTTCCCCCAACTATAACAGGGGATAACAAAGAGGGGATAACAAAGACTGATGCAGATATGTGGTTGAAGCTAATTCCAAGATTCAACTATACACACAGAAACAAAAGGAATAGTAAACCAATAAGAGGATGTAGGTAGCCATTTTTCAAAGGTATGAGTGGAATTGGAGGTACCCTCTAAGTGCAGCAGTACAAAAGCAACTATTTTAACCATGGTACCAAACACACTAATTATGTATTTTACAACAAATATATCTTGGGTTATTAATGATAGCTGGTTTGTATTCAAAGGGTTGTGTTTATCTTATTAGAAGATTATCCTTCCAGACATGTGAGGGTGCAGTTGAAAATCCTCATTTTTTAATTTCCTTAGTAACTTGTGCAGAATTAGGTGATGTTATTGTAACATGGTTGACCACTCATGTTAACTCAAACTTTCAATGTTTGCACGACTTCCCTCTTCTATTTTAATTAGCTCCAAAAGCAGGCTATAGCCAAGGGGCAACCCAGTATACTCAAGCTCAGCAAACTCGGCAAGTTACAGCCATAAAACCAGCCACTCCAAGTCCAGCTACCACTACATTCTCCATATATCCAGTATCCTCCACTGTGCAGCCAGTAGCAGCTGCAGCTACTGTCGTTCCATCATATACTCAGAGTGCTACATACAGTACAACAGCGGTTACGTATTCAGGTAAGGATTTTGCATCTTCTATTGTTATGAACATATGAGTTTTGTGATACCATGATAGAAATGAACTCGCAAGGTAGAAATGTTGATAGTAGAGCCCTGCTCTTGGTGGCAGGGAGAATTTCCCCTGCTGTGGGTGGGACAGCATTGGCACAAGACTGCTCTATAGTAACTTGTGGGAGCAGATTTGTCTAGCTTCCGCAGTGCAGGCGAGAAGTAGGGGCTGGCTTGCTCTTGTTGGAATAAAGTACTGCATGTTGTGGGATGGAGGCAGGGTGTGGTCAGAAACAGGTGGAGGAAATGCAGGGATGGGAGCCAGCCCTGTGGAATGAGAACAAGAGGCTAAAAAGCCTTCTGTGCAGAGCTCCAGTTGGTAGTTAAGTACAAGATTAGATATGCTTTAAAGCACCAAGGAATGTTCAGCCAGTTAGTTCAGTCTGCTGGCAGGCAATTCAGACAGAAATTTGGAAGAGATCTATCGAAGTTTGTGATGCTTTTTATTGTGTATAAGGAGAGAACAAGTGCAGCACTACTTGTACAGCTTTAGGTAATGTTCCAGTAAAGAAATAAGGCCAAGACTAGCAGCATATTAATAAAATAAAATATAATGGAGACAAATGTCCAAAGTAAATAAAATGTTGGGAGACAGCATGCTCCCATTTATTTATTTATTTATAAATATTTGTTAGCCGCCCCCTTCATGCCTATGGCATCTCGGGGCAGCTTACAGCATAAAAACACACAAAATTAATTAAAACAGTGTTTTAAAAATACAGTCCCCACCCTCCTCTCCGAAGACCTGGGCGAACAGCCAGGTCTTGCAGGCTCGCCAAAACGCCAACAGACATGGGGACAGATGGGCTTTCTCCAGGAGGGAATTCCAGAGCCTCGGCCCGGCCACCAAGAATGCCCTCTCCATGTGGCCCCCCGCTTTACCCGGGTTACCTCCAAAAAGGCGGCCCCGGTGGACCACAGGGATCGCTCTGAGGCGCGGAGGGCGAGGCGGTCCCCAAGGTATGAGGGGCCCAGACCGTGTAGGGCTTTATAGATCAACACTAGCACCTTGAATCTGGCTCAGTGCGCTATAGGCAGCCAGTGCAGAGTACGGAGCACAGGTGTTATATGCTCCCGCCTTCCCGTCCCCATAAGGAGACAGGCCGCCGCATTCTGCACTAGCTGCAGCCTCCGAACCAGAAACACGTAGCCCCACGTAGAGCGCATTGCAGTAGTCTAGCCTCGGGGTGATGAAGGCATGAACGAGAGTGGCCAGATCGGGCCTGGAGAGGTAAGGTGGAAGCCTCCATACCAGATACAGCTGGCGAAAGGCGGCTTTAGCCACCGCCTCCACCTGCCAATCCAGATGGAGGCCCGAATCCAAAACCACCCCCGAATCCAAAACCACCCCCAGACTCCGAACCTGAAGAGCAACAGGCGGGCGAACCCCTCCCCCCCCAATCAGGGGGGCCAGTACGTCCCCCGCCCTTCCCACCACCATCACCTCCATCTTATCGAGATTGAGCTTCAGTCTGTTCTGCCGCACCCATTCCGCCACGGTCTCCAAACATTGGGAGAGTAATGAGACAGCAGGACCTGGGTCAGTTGAAAACGAGAGGTACAGCTGAGTATCATCAGCATATTGGTGACATCGCACCCCGAACCCTCTCACGATCTCCCCTAATGAACAACCTTGCTTCTGGGGCAGTTCAGATGAAAGCTGCCAACCTTGGGATTTTGGATTACTCTTGCCTGAGTGGAGGAAGGATATGCAGGAGAGCCTTCCTCAATCCAAGAGGAAATTCAAGACCTGATTAATGTTTGAATAATACTCAATACCCTTTAGTTTTATGGCACAGTAGTAATAAACTGGCAAACTATAACCTCCTTGGGTTTTTCTTAAAGGATTTTAAGAGTTCTTTGAAGTAAAAAGAGCCTAATCATAGAATAAAAAAAGTTAAACTCACATTCCTATAGTTAATAGGACAATTGGCTTAAGTGTGAAAGCCCATCTTTCTTGACCATTTCCACCATGGTACAGAAATCAAAGAATTTAAGACAAGTTGCAGAGGACTAAACAGGACAGTTTTTCATTGTAGTCAACCTACTCCTGAAGGACAGGGTAGTTTTAATATTGGCACGTTGGGCTATTCTAAAAAATATCATGTATCCTTTTTCTTCCCTGTGATCTATTGATTTATTTTTAAGTATGTTGTTAAAGCAAATCATAAATCTGTTTGAAAGCCTACTTATTTCAAGAGACTTTTGTTACATTCCCATTCCTAACGTGCAGGCTTTTGGGCCGCACAGAGCCCTTCCTGCAGGCATATAACAAGTTGGAACAATAGACTGAGTAGTTACTTAGGTGTATATATATCTTGCTTTCATATATATACATGCCCTGCATTTGCCATAGTTCAGACTGTTTATGTTCCTGAGAAAGGGTCTTGCATGACCTGAAAGCTTGTGCACTCACCAACAGTAGTTAGTCCAGTAAAAGTTATTATCTGGACCACTTTTTCTCTATCTTTTACATTTGGGACTAATATGGCTGGCAAATGCTTTCTCTAGGTACTGTATATAATTAGGGTTGTGTGTGTCATTTTTGTTACAATAATGAAAATTGTCTTTCATTATTGTTGTTGCAATAGCAAAAATGACAAATAATGAAAATAGAAACGAAAACGACTTTGTTCTTGAAATAAAGGGAAAAAACTGCAAAAAGTATTTCCGGCTGTAACTCTTGATTCTTGTTCAGTTTTGATGAAACATGGGGAGAGTATACCCACAACAGAGGACATTATGTGTACCAATTTCCTAAAGGATTAAATAAAGGGAACCAATTTTAGAAGCGATTTAATGTTGATATTAAGAAAAGCTCCATGTACATTCATAAAACCTCTTTATCTTCCATCCAATTTACCTGTAACCTGTGAATATTATGTCCCTCCAGAAGCTTAACACTCCTGCCAATTTTCAGAAAGATTGGATAAAGGGTCCTGATGGTATAAGACATTAACTTGAAAATACATTTCCAGCTGTAACAATTTTATGTTCCATCCTGTTTACATGACATTTGGCAGGAATATATCACATACCTTCCCTATTATCTCTGCCAAACTACAGGACAATTTGATAAAGGGACCCAATTATATAAGCAATTGATGTTGTCCCCTTGAAGACCATTATTTGGATAAATAGCACATGTAGTGCCAGTCAGAGGCAGGCGCATGGCAGGGGGAGGAAGGATGTGGAGCAACCCAAAAGACTGACAGACACATTCACTGGCCAATTACTGCATGCTTCCAGTTTTACAGGACCAATCGGTAGTGGCTTTGAGGCAGGCATAGGGGGCAGCCCTCAGACGGGCATAGGAGGGGCATAACTGGGATGTTGGGGATAACATCCAAGCAATCAGGAAACATAGTTGACACATCCAGGCTGGCCAATTATCACAATCACATCCTGCAGCACTGTGACAGAGGACATAAGAGAATCTCCATTGGCTCATTCCTAAACAGATGCTTCTGACTTCCCAGTAACAAGTGGGGGAGAGATGTTGGGATGGTTACAGCACAGAATGAGGATATTTGGTTGACATTTCTGCTGGCCAGTTGGCATCACAAACTGATCTTCTACCACAGTGACACGTAAGAGAATCCCTGGCATAGACTCCTTCTCTGCTTATGCTGTGCAGGCATATAAAATTGGGACCCTTTATCACATCTTTCGGATATTTAGCAGAGATGACTGTGAAAGTGTGATATACAGCCATACAAAATTTCATGTATACTGATTGGACTACAAAGATGTTAGTCAGACATACATTTATAAGTTAATTGCTTATACCACCAGGACCCTTTATCCAATCCTTCTAAAAATTGGCAGAGATAGTACATATGGGAAGGGGTATAAACTTGCCAAGTTTCATCTACATTAAATGTGAGGCAAAGAGGTTACAGCTAAGAATGTATATGAAGAGTTTTGCAAAATAATATAATTCAACTGCTTATAAAATTGGATTCCTTCATCCAATCATTTTGGAATTTGGTATATTTAAAGACCTCTAGTGGAGGTACAATTCCTCCAAGTTCCAGCCAAATATAATGAAAAACAAAAAGGTTACAGCCAAAAATGTGTTTTACATTGAAGCCAATGGAAAACAAAAACGAAAATAAAAATTTGATATTTATGAAAATGACAGATTTAAATAACGAAAATGAAAATTGACATGGGCCCCTGGTGCACACCTCTAATAATTATGTAACGGTCTTATTTTGATCTCTTAAAGGTACCTCTTATTCCGGCTATGAAGCTGCAGTATATTCAGCTGCGTCATCCTATTACCAACAGCAGCAGCAGCAGCAGCAGAAACAGGCGGCGGCGGCGGCGGCTGCTGCTGCTGCAACAGCCGCCTGGACAGGGACCACCTTTACTAAAAAGGCACCATTCCAAAATAAACAATTGAAACCAAAACAACCTCCCAAACCACCCCAGATCCACTATTGTGACGTTTGTAAGATCAGCTGTGCTGGACCACAGGTCTGTATATTACATGATATTTCACTACAGATCATTATCATAATTGAAATGAAGCATGGGTGATGCGTAACAAACATTTAAGAAAATAATTAACTTCTAGCTGGTCTTAGATTTATCTCGCTTCTTAAGCTGTGCAGTAATTCAATGCAGTACAGGGAACCAGCACATCTATGAGTAAAAACATGTGCGGGTGGCATGGCGCCTCCCCCACCCTGCTGTGTGTGGGAAACAGGTCAGGGAGGGGCACCGAACTAACTTGCCCACAGCCAGAGAGCCATCCCACCACCTGCACGCCCTGGGTAGGGCAGGGAGCTCGACAACTGTGCAGGTGGCTAGCCCCTGCCCCTGCTATGACAGAAAGCCATGGTGGCCTCTGCCCCAAGATGGGAATGGTGAAGCCAGACAAACATATTGGTCCGCGTGGGTGGCCTTTGTCCCCGTCTGCGTTCTCAGGACATTTGAAATTGTAACTGTCGCAGTTGTGTAAAACATAGCAAAATATAAGGCATAATGATCACTAACACTTCAATTTTACTAAGAAAAAGTAGAGTTACCTAATGAGCAAGTGGTCCTGTGCCATCATCTGACAGCACGGCACCACATGTGTGGGTGAGTCCTGGGCGAACGCAGGCCCACATCAGATTTGTTTTTACCCTATGCCATGTCATTAGGGTTGTCATGCATCATTTGGCATTGGCCTGTTCCTTAATGATTCAGAGAAAAATGAAAGAAGCCTGAAACTATGTTGCCTACTGTGTAATCTGTATATAAAGGGAAATTATTTCTTTGCCCTTGCCACCAATTTCTTTGGGCCTAAAAGAATCATATCGAGAACGCCTATGGGGGTGGGCTGTGGCTAAGGTAGAGGACATGCTTTGCATGTATAAGGTCCCAAGTTCAATCCCCAGCATCTCCCTATTCAGGATCTCTGGTAGCATGCGTGGGTGAGACCTCTGCTGAAGACCCCGGAGAGCCAGATTTGAAACCCTACTGCTGTGTCAGGTTGTAACAGTACTGTGCTACGCTGGACCAGCTCAGACCAACTAAGATTGGTGTGACTCAGTTACGTAGCTCCTTACATATCTGTCTGTCTGTCTGTCTATCCTTTTTCTTAGTAAAATTGAAGTTAGTAATCATTATGCCTTATATTTTGCTGTTTATTTTAGACAATTGTGATATTTGCAAAACAGTAAATGTTGACTAAGACCAGGTTTTAAATCCTCCTTTAGAGCAAGTAAACATTTGCTAAAAAGTATGTTTTTTTTAAATGGAATTTTAAACAGACTTACAAAGAACATTTGGAGGGACAGAAACACAAAAAGAAAGAAGCTGCATTAAAAGCATCTCAGAACACCACTAGCAGCAGTTCCTCTTCTCGTGGGACTCAGAATCAGCTGCGCTGTGAACTTTGTGATGTGTCCTGTACAGGAGCGGATGCATATGCTGCCCATATTCGTGGAGCCAAGCATCAGAAAGTAGGTGTCTTTCCCCCATCCCTTTAGTTATATTTTTTGGAGCATTTAATTAGAAATTTTCCCTCTGCCTGAAACCGGTAGAGGAAGAAGAGATGGTATAAAATAAAATCATGTAATTCACATGGTTTAGATTTGGCTCACAACTTGTTGGTTAGATCTTTTAATTACATGATAAAATGTTAATATGTAGTAATTCTAAAATTTTGTAATTGGGAGCATGAAGGTTTTAACAGTAAGCTGAAAAGTAGGATGTTTAAGATAGGGCTTGATGAAGAAGACAGAAGATACATTGCACTTTGACTGCGAGCCAGTCAAGATATAGGGTAGTGGTTATAAAATATTTTCCTAAGGCAACCACCAACTATACTTTATCTCCTTTTGTGATCCCCATTGCACAATACTCCACACTATATGTATATGCTTCTAGAATCTCCTGCCGAGGTCTTTCCTTTCTATTGAGGTTTCCTGGCCAGGCATTCTGGACTCTGGGGAGCGATTGCCAGCATGTCCACTAGGAGGCAGCAGCGTCTCAGTTTTTGAACTGGGCATGCTCAAGGGGATAGCTCCCTCAGACTCCCGTTGGATTTCTGCCTCGTTCCCAGAGGAGGTGGCATCAAATCACTCCCCGCTCACAAGTCGAAGTTTGTATCTATTTGAACTCTTTATTCTTCTGGGTTTTTATGGCTGTTGGTGGTTGCTTAGGGAGCTTGTGAGGAGTTTTTTCCTCTGTTTTAATTTCTCCTCACTAACCCAGGCTGCCATGTTGGGTTTCTCCAGTGCCGGTCCGCGGCTCCATGCAGCTTTAAGGTTTAATTTGGCTACTTGTTTGCCGCAGTACAGCCTCTCTGCAGCCTTTACTTTGCTGCTTGTTCTGGCCATCATTCCCCTGTTGTCCGTCCCCATAGGCGCAGACAAAGGGAAGGACGAGCGTGGGGGAGTCCCAGTCGGCGCTCTCCCTTCCGCTTGCTAAAAGCCCACCTGAAACTGCCTCCTCTGCTTTTTTCTGTGCCCCTTCAGCGGAGACCTTTAAGGCCTGCGGCCCCTAAGCAGCAGAGACCGATCCAAGAGGCCCCTGAGGAGACTGAAAGGGCCTCAAATGCAGGGGATACTGCTGTGAGAGGCCCACATACAGAGGAAGTAGCAGGGGGCCTCACTTCACCTCCTCTGGAAATGCTTCAAATGGAGGCTTTTAATAAAATCGTAGCCTCTCTGAACAGAATCCAGGCAAACGGAGAGGCCACAGGAACTCCCGGTGGCTTCCTCATGTGGCAGTTTCAAATTTAAAGGCAAAACTCATACATCTGGCAAGGGCAAGCAGCCCCCTCCTAAAAAGGTCAGGAAAGGCCCAGCTCCAAAGTTGGATCTTAGGGCCCTGTTTGACAACTCCTCAGAGGGGGAAGATCTTATTTATGATATTGAAATCCCTCTTTCTGAGGAGGGAGAAATTTCTGATTCTAGGGCAGAAGGTGAGGGGGTTCCCTCTCCCAAAGCCCAGGTCTGCCCCATCCTCCCTAGCAGAGGAGGGTCATTCTGGTAGTGCTCAGTAGGGCAGTATTATCTAGGATGATATGGAGGATCTTTATTATGATTCAAATGAGGAGCCCCTTGATCAGTATTTTCCATCTACAGAGCCCGCAAAAGACACAAGCAGAGAGTTCTTCAAGTGGCTCCATGATTCTTGCCAATGGGAGATCATGTGACCATGTGTCTGGCTGAAAAGTGCTTGCCTCTTTAAGAGCAGTACAGATCTTCCAGATAGTAAAAAATTCTTGAAGGTTCTTGCTCCCTCCCTCCTTGATTACCCCTTCCATGGGGAGTATATAAGGAGGGGGCGGAGCCTGTGCCTCAGTTCCTTTTACTGCGCTGGCAGAAGGAACGCTTGCTTTTTCTCTCTGAGAGATCAGGAGTATTCATAGTTAGTTTTCAGTAATTGTTCATAGTTTAATAGGTAGTATTAGAGTAGTGTATTAGAATAGTGTAGATAGTGTTCTTCTAATTGTAAATAGTTTACATCTTTTTTAAAAGTTGAGTTTACTTTACCTCAGGCCCGTTAGAGCCCCGTGGATGGCGGCGCTGCCCGCCAAAAGAGCAGGATTCAAGTGTTGCTCCTCCATACCAGCCTCTGATCAGCACGATAGCTGTCTGCTGTGCCTGAGGGAGACTCATAATATCAGAGCGTGCTGTGGCAGTTTCTTTGTTCAAGAACTCTGAACGAGTGCAGGAGAAGGCTTAACAAGCTCCTGATGGAGAAGGCCCTCCTACCGGAAGGTAATTCCCCCCCCTCGACTCAAAAAAGGGCCAAAAAGCATGAGAAGCCCAGGGACCCTTCAAAATCTAAAAAGTATCAGAGAGCCCACAGCCTGAGCCCGCGCACCCATTCAGGCTCAGCCCATGCAGGGCGAATCTCCTTTGGTTCAGCCCACTCAGGGCGATACCTTACAGCCGCAGCCCGCTCAGGGGAATATCCTTCAAAGACTTGGGGCTATTCAACCTGCCTGTGCCACTGCTGGACCTCACGCAGAAACCTAGGGAACTGGAATTCCCTTTCAGAGCTATTAGAGGGGGAGACGATCCTAGAGGTTAGTGTCCTAAATAATTTTCAACAGATCATAGACAAGGAGCAGCCTGGCCCAAGCCATGCAAACCAAACTGTGGCACATGGCCATCTCGCCCAGCCCCAGAGCCTGAGAAAGAAGTCATTTAAGTCACAGACATATTACCCCACCCCCCTCATCTGTAGAGAGTTCGTTGAAGTGGAGCGTCCGTTGTCTCAGCACCGCAGTACGTGTCTGCACCATCGACACGCCCTCTGCTGGAAAAAGTACCAGTACCTGCAGCCTATACCACGGGCATCCTCAAAATTGCAGGTTTCATAACAAACGGCCAAGGAAGTTCCCTCGTAGGGAGAACTGCTCCGGCACCGGCAGATCATTTCTATGCACACCCTGCTGAACACCCGGCAGACTCCTAATAACCACCACCATATGGTGCTTCCTTCTATCCTCCTCCACATGCTTTTGGATGGGGATGCCCCCCCACAACCACCCCGCAAGTTAGCAGAGACCCATGGCTCAACCCTATGGCCCTGGATCCTCAGTATACCCATACAACCCCTGGGCAGTAGAGAGGTGGCCAGACACTTCATTATGAGGACACATCTTCATCTGCAGTGTCTCTCTCCGCAACGAATCAGACAACGACCTGGGCGTACGCAGCGCCGAAACATCAGGCCTCGTGCTCAGCACCATCCATCTCTAAGACTGTCTCCTCTATAGACATGGGCAGTAACCTAGCGTTGTAGCAACCATCCACTGAAGTCCAACCTAATGCTCTAGCTGCCAGTCAGTCAAAGCAGTCATTTATACAAAGCCTGCTTCAGCAACATGACTTTGTGGCAACCCAATCAACAGAGCCGCCCCATGATGTGTTACCTGATACAATCCCTCCGAACCAGGAGGATAGCACCTTATCACCACCATTAGATACTATTTCAGACTCTTCTTCCACCATTTCAGCTGAGGATGCGAAGAAGTCCCAGGCCATAATGAGGGATCTCACTATGACTTTACCCAATTAACAGCTAGAGTTTTAAAGAAAACACTCTCTGGGCCATTATTTGGGATCCTCACTGGAGGAGATACAGGCCAGATTACCGTACCTATATTTGAAGAGCTTCTTGAGCCCACCAAGGTGGCCTGGGTGAATCCTTCATCTACTCCACCTATAAGCAAAATTGCAGATTCTTTCTATCCAGTATCTTACACCACGGATATGTTTACCCACCATCCTGCCCCAAATTGTATGGTAGTAGCAGCTACAGCATCAAAACCAATGGCGGGCACAGTAAAGAATACCCCTTCAGACAAAGAGGAGTGTCGTTTGGATACTATGGGCAGAAAATCATTTTCTTCCAGCACTCTGACACTAAGGGCTTCAAACTATTTTGCTGCCATGGCAACGTATCAACATGCCTTATGGAAAGAGTTTGAGGCCAAAACTGCGACTGAGCTGAAGGCTCTACAGATAGAGGGCATGCAGCTGGTGCAATTCCAGCTTACCTCATCAATGCACATTGCCGACAGTGCAATCAGAGAAATAGCTGCTGCTGTGACAACTCGACATCATGCGTGGCTGAGGTCAACAGCTCTAACACCTGAGAACAAAGCTCGACTGGAGGACCTTCCTTTTGACGGAGCAGGCTTATTCTCCAGCAAAACAGACCCTCCAAAAAATTAAAAGAAACAGCTCAAACTGTAAGGCCGCAGGGAGTGGTAAGACCGACCTCTTGGAGATCCTACAGACCTTCATCATCTATGGTGTACTATAGGCAGCACAGGCCCTCATTCCACCCCAGAAGGCTTGTACCTCCACAGCAGCAACTGTTACAGCCCTACCAATAGCAAAATATCCAGAGAAGGTTTAACAAGCCAAGGCTAAAGCAGAAAAACCGCAGTACGCCCAGGGGACAGGGCCTTGGTCAAGGGTTTGATCACAAAGAGGTCAAGTGCGATACTCGATCCAGCCTGCTGTTCAAAGATAGACTATCCCCATACCACTCTTATTTGGTCTTCCATCACTTCAGATAAATGGGTTTTTGAAGTTGTGAAGCAGGGATATTCTACAGTTTCTTCTTCCTGGCGTCAACAATGGCTGTAATGCCATACGTGCACCTGAGGCTGTGACCTTTTCAGTACTGGTTGAGAGACAACTACACCCCAAGCATTGACCACATCCACAAAATACTCCCCATAACAGCCAAGGTCTTCAGATCCTTGATGTGGTGGACATCTCCAGACAATGTCTTTGCAGGCACACCTTTCCACCACCCTGACCTATCCATCTCCATAACCTTGGAGACATCCCTAGAAGGCTGGGGGCACATTGCAAGGGCTTTACCACCCAGGGCCTCTCGAACCCAATAGAGAGGTCACTACACATCAGTGTTCTAGAGCTGAGAACCATCCCCTTCCCAGTAGTAGCTAAAATGCTCTACAAGGTGCACAGAGACCACACTTGCCTCCTTTTCATAGCCCCAGAATGGCCCAGACAAGTTTGATTTACTACACTCGATCCATGGCTTCTCTCAAATGGGTCCTACACCTCCAAGCCGACCTCCTCACACAGCACGAGAGCACTCTGCTCAACCCGGATCTGTGCTTGCTACACTTGCAGCATGGCTTATACCATAAGGCCTCTGGATGACAAGCTTCCAGCCCGCATTAGAGAGGTTCTAATAAGCTCCAGAAAGCGGTCCACTAGAAAGACATACGAGGTCAAATGGAAGAGTTTTTTGTCCTGGTGCAACTCCTACAGTTTGTATACCCATAACTTGCCTATCAACACCATCTTAAACTATCTCCTATATCTCATGGTAATAGGCCTCTCAGTCTCCAAAGTCAAGGTCTATTTGGCAGCCCTTTCAGCAAAACTACAAGGGATAGATGGTTCAACCGACTTCTCCGATCCACTGGCTACAGGATTCATGAAGGGCCTAAACAACTTGTACACTACTGTCAGGACCCCTACCCCATAGTGGGCTCTAACCATGGTACTCACTACCCTTACTAAGGCCCTGTTCGAACCTCTGGCAACCATACCTCTTAGCTAGTTGTCCTACAAAGTGGACGTCTTCGTGGCAGTGACCTCAGCTCATAGAGTCTCAGAATTGTCTGCACTTGGAGCCTCTCCCCTTTGTCGCCTTATGTTAAGGGATAAAGTTCAACTGCGCACTGACCCTGCTTTCAGATAAAAGATCGTCTCATCTTTTCACCTTAATCAGGTTATCACCCCCACCTTTTTCCTACATCCACATACATCTCAACTGGAGGCTACGCTCCATCCTTTGGATGTTAGAAGAGCTCTGGCCTTTTACCTGGACAGAACGAAGACATTCAGAAAGACTGACTCCCTTTTTGTCTCAGTGGCAGGTAGTTCCACAGTTCTTTCATCTCAGCGTCTAGCCAAGATCATACTGACGTGTATTGCCGCTCATTATGAATTAGCGCTTAAGACTCCTTCCAAAGATCTTAAAGCCAACTCAACATGAGCAATTGCTTCAACTACGGCTGCTTTTTGACATATCCCCATACAGGACATATGCAAGGCTGCCGCCTGGGCATCCACTGCTGACACCTTTGTCAAACACTACGCCTTGGACCTGGCTGTGAGACATGATGCTTCCTTCAGGAGAACGGTGCTGTTGGCCATCCTTCCGTAAACCAGCTCCCACATCCTGTACCAGGTAATTTAACTGATTATGTTTCTCAATAGGTGAGAATCACAGAGCCACTCAAAGAGAAAATAAAGGTTACTTACCGTAACTTAGTTCTTCGCGATGGCTCCATGCATTCTCACCACCCATCCTTCTTCCCCATAGCTGGTTCAGTGTTTGTCTTCTTCCAGCTGGGTTTCTGGGAACTGAGGGACAGGCTCCACCCCTTCTTTATATACTCCGCATTCTCCCCAAGGGAGGGGTAGTCAAGGAGGGAGTGTGTAAGAATCTTCCAGAATTTTTACTATCTGGAAGATCTGTACTGCTCTTAAAGAGGCAAGCACTTCCGAGCCAGACACATGGTTACATGATCTCCCATAGGTGAGAATGCACGGAGCCATCTCGAAGAACTAAGTTACAGTAAGTAACTTTTATTTTCCCTCTTCCTTAGGTGAAAAGCTCTTTAAGAGGTCCTATAGGGCTCTTGGGCTCAAAGAAAAAACAAATAAGAAAAAGGAATCTGAATCCTCTGACAAGGAGTCAGACCGTGAATACATACCCAAAGCTTGTGACAGGAGTAAGGGTCTTATTCTTGACAGGGCTTTTGAAAGACTCATCAAGGCCAAGTGGAAACAGCCAGATAAGGCCCATAGGCTGTCCACATCCCAAGAATCTTTATATCAGTTCTCTAAACGTAAGACTTTCTTCTCTCGCATCCCAAAGATAGATGCTGCAGCAGCCTCTTTAGCTAAGCATTCTGCTTTTCCCGCTGAGGGTGATTTATTTCCCAAAGATGTTACCAATAGAGGCATAGGTTCAGGTTTAAGGAGGTCATACGAAACCCTCTCTGCCATCCTTAGAATGTCTACTGCTTCCTCTTACTGCGCATGCACAGTGATGAAATGGTTCAAATTGGGTAAGGCCCAGGATTTGACAGAGGGTACTTCAAAGAAATTATCTTACGAATGTCACTATTGCCATTTCCTTTTTGGTTGATGCCTCCATTGATGCCGCCTTATGGGCCACTAGAGGTATGGCTTCCAACGTAGTGGCTTGCCATAGGTTATGGTTGCATTCGTGGAGGGCAATCCACATGCCAAAAATCTTTTAGTGAATGCACCCTTCCAAGGCGCCAAGCTTTTTGGGATCTCCATTGATCAAGTGTTAGCCAACGCCTCCAATAAGGAGAAAAAACAAACGTTACAGCAGTTTAACACAGCTAGGACCTTTTTTCGTTCCTTTGGAAGAGGTTCTTTCTCCAGCTCCTCCAACAGGCAGACATACTACTTCAGCCAACAAGGAAGTTGTGGATATAGAGGTTGCTGGCCCAGACAGTCCTGAGGTTCAGGATTGCAATGTCGAAAACTTCCCAACATGAAGCGTGACTGTCCCTCCTGAGTCGGCAGAAAACTCTCTCATTTTGTCAACAGGTGGGAGGCGGCCACTTCAGACAAATAGATCAGGGAGACTGTGGCCAGGGGGATACTCAATAGAATTCAAGGGTCTCCCAAGAGACTTCTTTCAAGTATCCCCAGTGTCTTGCAGGGTGGAGAAACATCGAGCCATGTCTCTCAAGATAAGCTATCTGGCAGATATCAGGGCAGTAGAGGGGAGGTACCGGAAGATCAGATGTTTCTCAGTCTCTACTCTCTCATTTTCCTGGTGTAGAAAAAGTTGGGGTCCTGGCGAGCAGGTCTTAGACCTCAAATACTTGACCAGATTCATCCACGTGCGCATGCTCAAGATGGAGACTCTTGCCTCAATCTGTGCTTTGATCTCGCAAGGAGACTGGCTGGCATCACTCTTATTTGAGGGACGCTTACCTGCATGTGCCAGTCAGACCATCCCACAGGCACTGACTTTGTTTTGCGTATCAAGATGTTAATTGGCAATGCCCCTCTCTTTCGGATTGGGGATCGCTCCCAGAACATTCACCAAAATGTTAATTCCATTAATAGCCAACATTCACCTTTTGGGCATAGCCTTACACCCTTGAAAACATTCTGATAAGAGCACCCAGTTTCGAGCAGGTACAGAGAGCTTTGGACCACACCATTTAGTACCTCAAGTATCATGGCTTCTTGATAAACAGGGACAAGAGCCAACTTAGCCATTGCACGTATTAGAGCACTTAGGAGTGGTCATCAATACCGCTCTGGGGAAGATAGTTTCACCAGCACCAAATCAAGATCAGAGCTCTAATACAACACGTTCTACAGCTACAGCGGGCTCCTCTCAAACTCCTTGCCTTGCTTCAGGGTCTGTTCATATCCTGCATTCAATATCTACGGTGGGGCAGGCTCCATCTTCATCCTCTTCAACTGTTTCTCTTCCCCTGGCTGAGGTAGATAATGGAGAACATTCCGACGATGCTCTGTCACCCCAAAGCTTTGGGAATCACTCAAATGGTGGCTGCTTCCTCATTGTTTCTCCCAGGGTTTTCCTCTTCTGGATCTGATGATAGTCACAATCACCACAGATGCCAGTCTCTCAGGTTGGGGTGCCCACCTGGACCAGAGGTATACACAGGGGGAGTGGTTGCAGCTGGTTGGAGCTCAGAGCCATACACCTCACTCTTCTTCAGTTCTCCCCTCACATTCTGGGGAAGCACGTCAGAGTCTTTACTGACAACACAACAGCTCTGGCATACATAAAAAAACAAGGTGGGTCCAGATCACCGATTCTGCACCAGGAAGCCATGAAACTTTTTCTGTGGGCAGAGCTCAACCTGTTATAAATCTCGGCTCACCACAGCCAGATTCAGAACAACACAGTGGCAGACTGGCTCAGTTGGAAGCACACAGATCCAGGGGAGTGGACTCTGAGCCAGCACGCATTCAATCAGATTATTGTCCACTTCGGTCTTCCAGTCCTTGATCTCTTCACATCTCTATCCAACAGAGACTCGGAGGTTCATGACTCGCGAATTCCATCCACAAGCACAGGTGCACGATGCTCTAATTCAACCATTGCCACAAGGGCTCTTCTACGCCTTCCCTCCGTTTCCACTCTCTTGAGCAGGACCATCACCAAGTGCAAGATGGAGGGTGCAACTCTCTCATCCTAGTTGCTGCCTTCTGGCCTCGCAAGCCACGGTTCGCGGATCTGATATCCGTGCAAGCTGCTCAGCCTCTTTGTCTAACACCAGCCAGGGATCTACTTCATCAAGGTCCAATTCTATACGAAAATCCAGCCTTCCTTCAGCTGACTGCCTGGCTATTGAGCGCTCCGCTCTGAAAAGCCTGGGATATTCAGAGGCAGTGCTTAATACATTAATGGCCTCAAGGAGCTGCTCTACGAAGAGAATTTACCAATGTACTTGGCAACTCTTTGACCACTGTTGCCAGGGCAAGAACATTGAATCTAGGAGGGCCAAGATTAAGGATATTTTACATTTCCTACAGGAAGCTTTAGATAAGGGGTTAAGACCCAAAACTTTAGCCAGTCAAGTGGCGGCCCTAGAGAATACCTTGGGTAGTATCAGGCTCATCAGGGTTTCCGCTCACCCCCATGTCAGACAGTTACTCAGAGCAACTCATTTGCTCTCACCCCCAGTAGTTCATAGATTCCCTACTTGGAATCTGAATACCGTCCTGAAAGCCCTCACTAAGCCTCCTTTTGAGCCTCTTTCACACATTTGAAATTATTTTTTTATCTATTCAATTAGCTTTTCTTGTTACCATCACCTCCGCCCAGAGGGTTTCTGAACTTGGAGCCTTATTCAGTGAGCCTACTCTGTCTTTTTAAGAGGGAGTCTGTTGTCCTCTCTTTGGACTCATCCTTTCTTCCCAAACACAATACCATTTCCATAGGGAGGAGGAGGTGATTCTCCCCTCTTTTTGCCCCAGATCGAAACATCATTTAGAGTTTTTTGAGAGCCTATATTTCCAGAACTGCTTCCTTTCAAAAGTCATCGGCCCTCTTCGTCTGCTATGACCCATGCGGAAGGGGGCTTAAGGCTTCTAAAAAGCCTTAATTGCTAGGTAGGTCACTAACTGCATCTCAAAAGCCTACCATGCTTCGGACCTGGTGCCTCCTTCTGTAGTTGTGACCCACTCCACCCCACAAGGGGAGCGGCCACGTCTTGGGCTTTTAGGGCCAGGGCTTCCTACCATGACATTTTCCAGGCGACAACTTGATCTTCTCTATATTCTTTTATTAAACATTACGGAATTGACTTACTAGATTCCACAGATGCGACCTTTGAGAGACGTGTTCTCCGGGGAGTTCTGGACTAATCCCAGTCGTCTCCTTGTTTTTCTGCTTGTGATGATTCTAAATTCTCCCCCCCTGGAGTCGGAGAGTACTGCTCTGTTAAGTCCACAGAGTCCAGAATGCTTGGCCAGGAAACCTTAATAGAAAGTGCAATTGGGCCACTTACCTTGTGAACTGCCTTTCCATTGTTGGTTTCCTGGCCAGGCATTCGACCCACCCGGCACAGTTTTCATTTTTAGTTTAGTATAATATTTAGCACTTCTGATATGGGGTAGAGTCCCCTTTTTTTCTACCTAATTTTCCTCCCTCCTCTCTGTTAGGAGGGTTTAGATGGAATACCTTCTTTTTGCTGTTCAATTAGACATTGTGTCTTGTCTTTTTCCAGTTACATTAAATAGAATTTTATTAGGCAGGATGTTCTTTAGTTACCCTATTTCCAGATACTCAACTTCTTACCAACTGGAATCTGGGAGAGCTTATCCCCTTGAGCATGCCCAGTTCAAAAAATGAGACGATGCTACCTCCTAGTGGACATACCAGAGATCGCTCCCCAGAGTCCAGAATGCCTGGCCAGAAAACCAGCAACAGAAAGACAATTCACAAGGTAAGTGGCCTAATTGCACTATCCCTTTTCTTTCCTCCTTCTCTCCCTGGCTCCATCCCTTAATCAGCTGAGACAGGCTTAATGTAGAATATCCCAATGGCTAACGGGAGAGGATGTTACATGCTGTCCCTTGCATAACATGTTCCTTCTCATGCATGCACATTTTTTTGCCCTCATCTACTGCATCTGTGTGCACATAGTCTGTCTTTCACACTAACTGCCCCTCCACGTACCCTTGTTGACATTCATACTTCGGGGGCTACGGTGAAGATTCTTCTACCCAAGAAGCATGTCCTGACTGACCATGATACTCCAGCCACCTTTTGGAGGGGGGATGCATTGACAGGTAGTCAGGGACAATTGGGTACTATAGGTAGGGTTAGCTGCACAGCCTGGCTGTTTACTGCTGCTTTTGGGAACTGGAAAAAGCCCATGGTTATTTCTCATGCATGTAAAAAAATGACCCACATAGAGCTTTGCACAACCCACCATTTGGGTAAAATATGGAAAAAGCATATTTCATCCTTGAAGACTACAGGTGTTCTTTTTAGGACTCTGCCATTGTTGCTTAATAATCCTAACTGACTGTCATCATACTGGTATGCTATTGTTAAATAATGTCCCTACAAATTCAGGTTCCTGACTTTCCTGCTGGCATCTTTTCACTAACTATTTGCCAGTCATCAAGGAGACTTCTAGGATAGCCAAGATCTGAATTTATAATTTGTGAAAGTAGGCAGAGCAAAGGTGTTAGCTAACTCTGAAAGAATTCTTATACATTGTAAAGGAAGCAAAATGGGTAGAATTACATTATTCTCTTATACAAATTACCCTTAAGAGACATAGCTATATATATTCGTGTGTGTTTTTAATCAATATCTAGTGGCTTAGGCTTTTTCATATAGTATCAACTGTTAGTTCCTCTCTGTTTTTCTAGGTGGTGAAGTTGCATACCAAACTTGGCAAACCCATTCCTTCAACTGAACCAAACGTTGTTACACAGGCTACTTCGTCAACATCGGCATCCTCTTCTAAACCAACGTCCTCGGCTTCAAATATTTCAACTAGCAGCACTACTGTGAACGCCTCTGTTTCATCCTCTGCAGTGAAAATCCTTACTCCTACAGCAAACACACAGCTTAGCTCTGCATCCAACAACAAGGCATCAGTAGTTCCTGCTAATATAGCTGTAAAGAAAATATCTACACCCAAAATAAACTTTGTTGGCAAGTACAGAAGTCAGTCTTTATTTTGGAATGTAACAAGCTGTACAAATTTTAAACATATTCATATTCTCTAAGGTTGCAATTTTATTATTTAGTGCATTGTTGATTATTTTATTTTAATTTTATTTTTTAGTCTTGCAATATAGGATGTTGTCTTAATGATCAGCTTTGCATTGTTGTGCAATCACATTCATCTTGGCTTTCATTTTAATACTCGTTCTAACCTTCTTGGTTGTGGAGGAAAGTTAAGCACATGCATAAGCGTTTCATACAGTTAGGCAATTCTGGAGTAGTTTGTGTCTTTTTGATCCATTCAGAAACCATACAAGGTTGTACATAATTCTTGTTGCCAAAGTGGGGACCTTGTGCTAATGGAAGTTTAAAAAGTTCCGTATCTGTAATCAATTAAAAAATTGATTTTAGCTTAATATTATTCATGATATTTTTGTATTCTGCTGATGAGATACTGAAATTGACTTTTTAGTAGCTGTGAAAGTAGCATTGGCACTCTGACCAAAATGCTAATAATTGCAAATATTTGTTTTTAACCTGTCGGTATCTAGTAAACATATCAGCATCATATCATAATTAATACTTAATTTAAAAATATTTTTAGGTGGTAATAAGCTACAGACAACAGGAAGTAAACAAGATGAAATGAAGGCAGCTGAAAATGTAAAGGCTACCCCTTCTGTTGCAGCAGTACAGACACAAGAAGTAAAATCGGATACAGTTGCTGAACCAGTGACGCCTACAACTCTTGCTGCTTTGCAAAGTGATGTCCAGCCAGTGGGCCATGATTATGTGGAGGAGGTATTTAATACAGATATATATTTGCAGACCTTAGTCCTGGTTATTTTTTATTAAAAAGTAAGGTTCCAATTCTACAGATTTATGAATCTACTAAAGATTATGCATTCTTAAGAAGGTCATGGGGACTCGGTTGGACTATTTAGTGTGTAAAGTTAAGAATACTTCTTTGTATAAGCATACATTTTTTAAAATTGCTTTAATCTAAAAATTGTTAGCAAATAAATTTTCTCTCCTGTGGAGGCAGGCAGTCCTTGCTGGGCTTAGCTCCTCCACTCCACTTAGAGGCAGAATCCAGGCCTTTGATTGGCAGCCTAGCCTAGGGGAGGAGCTAACCCGGCTGGCGTGGCTCCCAGCTTTGTTCCTGCCTCCACTGAGAGAACATTAGGATAGGGCTTCTCCCTTCCTTTTTGGGGGAGAAGTAGGTTTAATAACTTTTTTATTTTTCTATTCTCTATCTCCTCTACAGTTTGTAGTTAGCTAAGGGGCTCCTTGCCTCGGTTTTTTGTCCCCTAAAAGGGATAGTAGAGCCTGAGGAGCAGGTCCCCTCACCTCAGACCTCCCCCCTCTTCAGGGAGAGTAGCACAAGGCTTGAGATGGACTCTTAACAGGTGCCGGCCTCCACAAGGACATGCAGCGGAGTGGGGGACAGTCCTCCCCTAAGGGATCTTTGTCGCAGCGATCCTCTGAGCGGCGGTGGGATGAAGGGGCTAGCCCTTCTTCCTCTAGGGCCCATGATCCCACCTATGGTTCCCCTGTGGAATGCGCTAGGCACCTGGCACCACAGCCCATTCCTGCCTCAGCAGAATTCATCCACCATCTTGAGAGGAGCCTGGGGCATGCAGAGACCCTGAATAACGCCATGGAAAGGGCTCCCCATTCCCACACTGTACCTCTTAGCTCTGTGGGAGGCCCCAGTCCTGCTCCCATTCGAGCTCAGCTACCAGCTCCAGTACTGGGGGGAGGAGGAGGAGGCGGGATAGCTGGTGCCGATGTTCCAGAGAGCTGCGCGAATGCTGTAGGTGTTCGTGAAACCGCCAGAGCCATTATGGGCACTGTGCTGGGAAGTGGCGAAGGCACCACCGCTCCTCAAGTTATAGCGGGATCACCTCCTCAAGTTTTGACTACTTCCGTCGTGAAGCTTCCCATACTGCCCAAAGACCCCCCCAAAAAGCAGGATAAGGAACAGGGCTCCTCTGATTCTATGCACTATTAGGGCCAGAGCTCCTCTGATTCAGAGAGCATTATTTAGGGCTGGGAGAAAATGCCCCAGAGCAGGTGGGGGCATGAGTGTCGAGCCCCACGGGCCCCTGAGGGGACTCCAAGCCAGAGACAGCTACCTCACCCCAGACCAGAACTTCTGCTTGAGCAAGAGGAGGTTCCACCTTTGATTTTGCAGTGGTTGGGTCACCAGTTGGTGACTAAAGGAGCTCAGAGCATTTCCCAGCTCCTGGGAGGCGCAGCAGGCATCCCTGAGAGCTCCACAGCTTGTGTGTGGGAAATGGAGCTGGTGGGATCTTAAGCCCACTGACCTACCTGTAAGAGGTCTTTCTCCCCAGACCCCTTAGAGGTTAGCACAGGGATAGCAAGAGGGGTGACAGATGTGTCCCCTGTTCTAGATTCCCCTAAACAGGATGAAAAAGAGGAGGGGGAAATCCCAGATAGAGAGCCTCAGGCAGGGGCTCCAAGGCAGGGGCTAGAACAGGGCTTCTCCACCTTTTTCCAGTCATGAGCACTGAAATGACATAAGTGACTACTTGGGAGCGCACTGCATAATTTGCATGAATAATTTGCATAAATATGCATAGATGAAGTCTCCTCTGCAATTCAATTCAGTGGAAATTGAGGTAATTAATAAATTAATCCCAGCTCACATTAGGTCACATTGGGTTTTTATCCTCCTACCCTTCTTTATTATTTGTTATAATTCCTTGTCCTTCCCTGTTTTAATTGTTAAGATGTTTATGATGGTTTTAAATATTTAAAATGTTGTTTTATGTGAAATTTGTTAGCCGCCCCGAGCGGTTTGCAGGAGGGGCGGGGTATAAATGTATTAAATAAATAAATAAAATGAATAAATAAACTTTAATGGATGAAGGATTTCAAAGTGCTCCCAAGCATTACTGATAGCTGGCTTGGGGAGCACTTTCACACATTGCCTGAGCACTGGGGTGCTCCCGAGCACTAAGTTGAGAATCCCCGGGCTAGAATCTTCCAAAGAGAACTTTTTGAGCCTGTTGTTTCACAGGTTGCTGCCTATATTGGTCTGTCTGTACCCCCCCATCTCCTCCTCCCCTGTCAGAGGAAAATCTGGCATAGGACATTAATTAGGTCTTGCCACGTGAGTTTCAAGATAGCTCACTGTTGCCTCTCCCCTCTTTGTACCTTAAGTTGCTAAATGCAGAATGGACACAACCAGCAAAAGCAAAAGGGACCTATTCCCTAGCTAGACACTTTTATACGCTGCCTGAATCAGTCGGAAAAACTCATCCTCCCCAAGGTAGATGCTGGGGCCTCAAGCCTAATGACAGCTTTGGCCTTGCCTGCTGATGGTGAGGGGGCTCCCAGAGATCCTCTCAACAGGAAAACTGAGTCCTTCCTTTGAAGAGATTTTGACTGAGTCCTTCCTTTTGAAGAGATTTTGAATCAGCCTCTAGTGCATGCAGAGCAGAGACTACAGCATCCACTTTCATGATGGCTGTTTTTGTGGATCAAGGACATGACCGCCTCAGCTCAATCCAAAGAGCAAAGGATGGCTTTAAGAAACTGTCAGCTGCATCTTCCTTTGTAGCCAATACCATCCTGGACTCAGCCCAATTTGCAGCCAGATCCATTGCAAATAGCATGGCTGCAAGATGAATCTTCTGCTCCATCCTTTGAAAGCTGATCTCCAAGCAAAGATGGTCTGAACCTCTGCCCTTGCAGGGAGGCAAGCTCTTTAGGGAACCCATGGAGAAAGCCATGATGGATGAGCCTGAAAAGAAGGGTCTCCCTGATAATCCAACCAGATGAGACCCCAGACATCACTCCCAACCTAAGCAGTCCTTTCACTTTTGCTCATCCTTCAGGCGAGGAGGTAGTACTGCCAATAGGCAGCATTGGCAGAGGAGTTCATACAACAGGAGGTTTCTCCAGAAGGTTGGAGAAACCTGGCCCCTCCAGCTTCCTTACTCAGTACGTCTCACCCACTCCATCTCACCTAGGAGGAAAGTTACAAGCCTTCTACAATCAGTGGGTATTGACAACCACGGACCAGTGGGGGGGAGATACTATCCCCCATGGCTCCGCCATCGAGTTTGACTCCTGGCCCCGAAGAAGCGTCCTCTCAATTCCCAAAGCCAAAGACGTGCTCAAACATCAAAGAACTCCCCGGGCAATCCAACACCTTGCAGACATAGGTGCTATCAAACCAGTGCCAGCGTTGGAGAAGCTCTGCAGTATATATTCAATATTCTCCACCATCCCCAAAAAGAACGGAGACATCAGACCCATCCTAGATCTGAAGGGTCAAGCACCTCCGAGTCAAGAAGTTTCGGATGGTTAGTTCATCCTTCAGGTGCTCCATCCTGAGGATTTTCTACCCTCAATCAACCTGAGAGAGGCATATCTACATGTGCCCGTCAGCGTAGCCCACAGAAGGTTCTTGAGATTTGCCTACGACAACCAACACTATCAATACCTGAGCACTCCCATCTGACCTGGCAGCCTCACCGACGGTGTTCACAAAGCTTCTGGTAGTGCTAGTAGCAAACGTACAACTCATGGGAATTCACATATGCCCCTATCTCGATGATCTCCTTGTGAGGGCGGAATCATACAAGTGCCAGTGGGCAGTCCAGGAGACTAAATGCCTTCAGATGCATGGTTTCATCATCAATTGGGAGAAAAGCTTCATGCAACCCACGCAGAGACTGACCCATCTGAGAATAGTCTTAGATACGATTATGTATTTATTTTAATTTATTTTACAGACTTTTACCCTGCCCCTCCTGCCAAGGCAGCTCAGGGCGACTTAAACATTAACCACAATGGGGGATGTAAAAATAATCAAACAGCCCCCCCCCAACCTAATCCCCCACCCTTCACCCATCTCCCTCACCAAAAGCCTGGCGGAACAGCCACGTCTTACACTGTCAACAGAAGAAGGGAAGATCCGGGCCTCCACTGTAAGGGAGTTGCACAGCAGAGGAGTGGCCACCGAGAGCGTCCTCTCCATTATCGCCCCCTGAACAACTCGGGGGACTTCACGAAGAGTGCCACTGGTGGACTGCAGGGTGTAGGAGGTGAGGCAGTCGCGCAGATAGGTGGGGCCCAGGCCATATAGGGCTTTATAGGTAAGCACCAACACCTTGAATCAGGCCTGGAACCCGTCCCCGCATTATGGACAGGGTATTCCTGACCTCAAAACAAGAGACCAAGATCAGGAACATGATACTCCATATATGCTCAGTGAAGAAAGCAAGAATGCTTTGTCTAACCAGCTGCCTAGGTCTGATGGTTTCTTGCCTGGACACTGTGAGTTGGGCCTGCTTCCACCTCAAGACCCTACAGAGGTTCCTTTTGCCATGGCAAATGCAGATCACATGCAAACAGAATGTGACAATATCTCTCCCTGTAGGGGTTCTTTCCCCTCTGAACTGGTGGATGTAAGAGGACATACCTTCACAGGATCCACATCCAGGATAATTCTTATGACGAATGCCAGCCTGACTAGATATCGGGGACTCATTGTTAGGGAGAACCAGGTCAAGGAATCTGGGCTCTGCACAAAGACTCTCAGCACATCAGAGCTGAGGGCCGTCAAGTTGGCCCTACACCACTTCCAACGAACCCTAAAAAAACACACATGTGCTGGTACAAACATACAGCATGACAGCAATGGCCTTTGTGAACTGCCAGCTGGGGCACGAAGTCGGTGACATTGATGCAGGAAGAAGAGTGCTTAATCTCCTGGGTGGAAGAAAATCTCGGGTCTCTATCAGTAATACACATAAAAGAGGTTGCAAACGTACAAGCTGACTGGCTAAGTCACCAGATGATTGATCCAGGGGAGTGGTTCTTGTACAAGAAAGTGTTCCAATAGATGACAGAGAAATGCGGAACATCATCCGTTGACCTGTTCACGTCAACGGAGAGTCATCAGGTACCCAGATACCTCTCACAACATTGAGATCCCAAAGCAGAGGGCATGGATGCCCTAGCTCATCAGTGGCCCCCGCAGCTGTTGTATGCATTCCCACCATTCTCCCGGGAGATCCTCCTGGATGGCCAGCCATGAAAGTAGGACAGCCAACCATGAAAGTAGGGTAGATCCCCGCCACTACCAGTAGGAGGCAGACATCCTAATTTTCGTGAGCATGCTCTGGGAATCCTACCCCCATACTCCAGTTTTTTCGTCTGCCTCACCAGGATAGGAAGCAGATGGGCTGCCTCCCAAACGAACAGGGAATCCAGGCAGCTTAATTTATCAAAAAACCTCATGGTGCCAAGGGAGGAGAAATTCCTCTCCCTATTCATCCCCCTGACACAAAGGGGCTGGAGACAGAATCCGGGTGCTCCCCCTTCCTACGGGCAGGGGAGCCCTGTACAGCGGGCATAGCAGTCACCTCAGGGGTACTGGCTACTGGTCACTAAGGACCATTTCCCCACCTAGAGCTGAGGGCGCTCTATTTACAGCCTCCCACCTCCTGCCGCAGCATGAAGCCAGGCAGTAAGATCTCTCGTCTCTGAGAGATTCCACAAGGCTCTCCTCCCCCCCCCAGCAACGGCGGAAAAAATGGCCAGGAAAAGAGCAACGGCGGACACAGATAAGACAGCAGAGACCGTAAGCGCCCCGCATACTCCCACCCCAGGACCCTCACACGGAGGTCCTCCGGGAAATACTCTTGGAATTAAAGCACAAACGCTCCCCTCCCAGACAAAAGAAGGTGCACGCCTATAAGGGCCGTTCCAGGGGAGCAGGCAAAGGGAAAAGGGTCCCATCCAAGAATCCACGTAAAGCCTCCAGACCCCTAGACTCCCCAGGCTCCTCAGACTCTGCCTCGGAGGAGGTTATGTCCATCCCTTCATCAGAGGAGGATCAATCACTAGGGGGAAAAGAGCAGGAGAGACCAAGAAAGAAGGGGGCTCCTGCTCGGGATAACAAAGGGGAGGAGGAGGCAATGGAGACCCAAGTCCCAGAGACCTGGGACTCCCCATTAGAAGAGGGGGAGCTAGAGGAATTGGGGATTGAGGCCTTATCTGACCCTGACAGACAATTTCCGGTCAAATACAGAGACCAGATCTTTGACCTAGTAGTAAGGGCCCTGCACCTTCAACAGAGGAAGGACAAGCATGACCCATCAGACTCATCAGAGGAGGAGGAAAGGGAGTACATCCCCAGATCTGAATCCAGAGATGGGGATGGTACTCGATAAGGCTTTTGAAAAGATCATAAAGAGAGAATGGAAACAGCCCAACAAGCTGCATAAAATCAACAAGACACAACTATCCTTGTACTTCTTTTCCAAAAACAAAGAGCCTCTCCTTGCCATCCCCAAGGTGGATGCCACTGCAGCGTCCCTGGCCAGAAACTCATTTTTTCCCTACCGAAGGGGAATGCTACCCGCGCGACCCCACAGACAAGGGGATCGAATGTAACCTCAGACGTAACTTTGAGGAGGTGGCCACTGTCATCAAAATGGCCACAGTCACATCTTTCTTTTCCAGAGCCCTCATGACCTGGATCAAGGGAGCTGGAGATCCTCGGATCGCCAATAAAATGCCTAGAGTACTATCCACAAGAATCCAGTTAGCCTACGCATTCATAGTGGACTCATCCATGGACATGCTCCGTTGGGCACCGCGGGCGGCTGCCTCCAATGTGGCAGCCAGACGTCACCTATGGCTTAGATCCTGGAAGGGAGACAACACAGCTAAAAATATCCTTGTAGGGAGTGTGTTCCAAGGATCCAAACTCTTCAGCCTTTGTCTAGATAAAGTCCTAGCAGATGTGGCGAATAAATAAAAAAAGCAAACGTTTCAGAGCACATGGGTAGCAAAGAAACATTTTCGTCCCTTCAGCCCATACCAACCAACAGGCAGCTCTAGCACCCCTTCTACCCACATAAAGGTAACCAACAGAAATACAGACCCAGGTGCAACAAGCAGAAGGGTTCAGGTAGCAGACACAGGCACACTCAGGACCCGAGACGTCCCAAGCAGGAAGCATGACTGTGGGGCCATCCATCCTCAAGAACAGCCTCCACTAGGAGGCAGGCTCCAACTGTTTGCAGAACAATGGACAGCTTCCACCTCAGACGTGTGGGTCCTGAACACCGTACAGAAGGGGTATTCAGTCGAATTCTCCCATTACCTTCGGCACTCCTTCTGTGCCTCACCGGTATCCACCAATGGAAACAAACACCAAGCAGCGCAATCCAAATTAGACAGGCTATTAAACATTGGAGCCATAGAATCTGTCCCGACACACGAGAGGGGTTCCAGGCTATATTCAGTACTCTTCCTGGTACCCAAAAAATCAGGGGAATGGCAGGCTGTACTTGATCTCAAAACCTTGAACAAATCAGTAAAATCAAGAAAATTCAAGATGGAGACCCTCCAGTCCATACGAATAGCAATGACACCAGGCGAGTGGTTGTGCTCCCTCAACCTCAAGGAGGTGTATCTACACGTTCCAATACTGCCTGCGCACAGAAAGTGGCTCAGGTTCTCGTACGCCAAGAACCACTGGCAGTACACAGCTCTTCCTTTTGGCCTAGCCACCTCTCCCAGGATGTTCATGAAAGTCCTGATATCCCTGATTGCGAAACTGAGGAAGGAGGGCATCAAAATTCACCCATACTTGGACGATATACTCATTCGCTCTCCGAACCCCGAAAAGGCGGTGCTAGATACACGCAGGACTATCAAGTACTTACAGGAACACAGATTTATAATCAACTTCAAAAAGAGCCATCTCACCCCCTCTCCGTCCTTGGAACATCTGGGGGGGTAATTCTGGACTCTCACAACTACAAGATCTTCCTGACACAACGCAGATAAATAGATCATCTACACTTGATCAGGAAGTTCTCAAAGAAACGCAGGGCCAGACTCAAGACTCTTGTCAGCTTGCTTGGCAGCATGATTTCCTGCCTGGGGATTGTACACTGGACCAGACTCCACGCCAGGCCACTACAGAGACTCTTGCGCCCATGTCAGGATCTCCTGACCCAGGGAGGGAATCCTTACATCGTACTCCTGGACTCAGTCAAGAAATCATTCTGCTGGTGGACACAGAGGATCCGGTTTAAGGAAGGGGTTCCCATTTCAGATCCAGACAAAAAACCAGTAACCACTAACGCCAGCCTTTCCGGTTGGGGAGCACACTCCCAAGGGAAAAATACACAAGGCACGTGACTCAGCTGGGAGAAAAGACACCACACAAACTGGCTGGAACTACGAGTGGCTTTCTTAACAATCCAGAACCTAGGCCCGATCCTGCAGGGGAAGCATGTGCTGGTATACAGTGGCGAAGGCCTACATCAGTCACCAGGGAAGGTCACGATCCGAATCCCTTCATCAACAGGCGACCATTCTTATCAGGTGGGCGGAAGCCAACCTGAAATCCATCAGAGCAATCCACATCTCGGGGGAGAGAAACAAACAGGCCGACTGGCTAAGCCGAGAGAGGCTCAATCCCGGGGAGTGGTTCCTCCACCAGTCAGCGTTTGAGAGCGTAGTCAGATGCTTCGGTCAACCAAGGATCGATCTATTTGCATCTCCAGCCAATGCAAAGACTCAGGCGTTTATATCCCGCTTCCCGAACCATCAAGCAGTAGCGTTCGACGCACTGAACGTGAACTGGCCGCCAAATCTTCTATACACCTTCCCTCCATTCCCACTCATTCACAGGACCGTGGCAAAAATAAAGAAGGAACGGGCTCACGTCATCCTGGTAACACCCTACTCGCCTCGACGCCCATGGTTCGCGGACATACTAGCGTTAGCTATGCACCCACCTCTCAATCTTCCAGTCAGACAAGATCTGCTCCATCGGGCCATCACACACAGCAATCCAGTGGCCCTGAAACTAATAGTGGAAATTGAAAGGTGAGCCCTAAGGAAGTTAGGATATTCCCAGCAGGTCTTGGACACTCTCCTCCTCCAGTCTAGACGTCCAGCTACCAAACACATATACCAGAGCACCTGGGCTTACTTTACCACGTGGTACGGGAATAAGGGAACTAGACCGGAGAAAGCCTCAGTTAGGGTCATTTTGGAGTTCCTTCAGGAGGGACTAATCAAGGGTCTAAAGCCCAATACAGAGACAGGTAGCAGCCTTAAATAGTGTGCTGGACACGATCAAGGGTCACAGAGTAGTGAGGCATCCTCATATAGTTAGATTCCTCAGAGCATCTAGAATTATCTCGCCTCCGGTAGTTCACCACTTCCCGTTTTGGGATCTAAATTTACTGCTTAGGGCCCTAACCAAGATCCCGTTTGAGCCTCTATCCGAGGCATCTATGTATTTCCTGTCTCTCAAAATTGCCTTCCTCATATGTATTACTTCAGCACGTAGAGTTTCAGAGCTGGGTGCTCTTTCCATAGATCCAAATCTGTGTTCCTTTAGAACATCAGCAGTGCTAAGATTAGATCCAGCTTTCTGCCCCAAGGTTGACACGCGTTTCCATAGGGAACAGGAAATCATTCTCTCCTCTTTTTGTCCCAAGCCATCTCACCCACAGGAAATGATATGGCGCACACTAGATGTTACGAGGGCATTAAATATTTATATTCACCGCACCTCCCCATTCAGAAAATCTTCATCTTTGTAGCATACAGCCCCCAAAGAAGGGGTCTGAGGGCGTCCAAACCTGTCATAGTTCGCTGGATTTCCCTTTGTATCACAGAGGCCTATAAGGCACGAGGAAAAATTCCCCCGAGGGGGATATTCGCTCACTCTCAGAGGAGCTGCCACCTCGCAGGCTTCTAGGAATTCAGCTTCATATGGGGAAATCTGTCAGGCAGCAATTTGGTCCTCAGTGCACTCGTTCACAAGGCACTATAGGATTCCATTGTACAAATCAGCAGAGGCTGCTTTTGGGAGGAGAGTGCTGCAGGTGGTAGTATAGAGGATTGATTATCCTCTAAGATGCGTTGTATCGGTCTTTTCTCCTCTCTCCATTTTCCCTCCCCTTAAACTTAGTGATAGTTGGACACCGCTCTGGTATGTCTCTACTTTCATGGCTGGCCGTCCAGGAGGATCTCCCAGGAGAAAGGAAAATTGGGTCCTTACCTTCTGAATTTTCCTTCTACGGGAGATCCTCCTGGATGGCCAGCCCCACCCGGAGTGAGGGATAGCTCTGAGGTGCCTGAGGTTCGGACTTAACCATAAAGTTCAGTTAGTTCCTCCACTCCCAGTTGGGAGTCAGGTAGGGGGTTGGTATTAGTAAAGTTAATCTGATGTTCCCTTTACAAGCAGTTTTTTTTAATCAGTTCAGGTTAAGTAGATAGGATGGAAGAGAGCTGAGAAATACTGGAGTATGGGGGTAGGATCCCCGGAGCATGCTCACGAAAATTAGGATGTCTGCCTCCTACTGGTAGTGGCGGGTATCTACCCTACTTTCATGGCTGGCCGTCCTACTTCCATGGCTGGTCGTCCAGGAGGATCTCCTGTAGAAGGAAAATTCAGAAGATAAGGACTCAATTTTCCTTTCCCTATCCGCCAAAGAGTTCTGAGAAGGGTCAAGCGGCAGGCATCCCAGATGATTCTGATAGCTCCAGAGTGGCAGAGGACATCATGGTACTCCATAATCAGAGAACTTCGAAGTACCCCAGGGTGGCGGCTTCTGCTCAGAGGGGATCTGCTGACACAAGCCCACTTGAAATACCAGGGCCTAGCCAACCTAAAATTGACAGCCTGGCAGTTGAATGGGACTAGCTGAAAAGCTTCAGCTACTTAGATGAAGTCGTGAACATATTGCCAGAGGCTCGAAGACCATCAACTAACAGAATCTACAACACGTGGCAAGCGTTTCAGACTTGGGATATTAGGAAGACAGTCCAGCCACTAACAGCACAGGTGCGGGACGTATAAACTTTCCTTCACGATGAACTAGACAAAAGGTTGAGTACCAATAAGTTGTGAAGGCAAGTGTCTGCACTTTCCACCATTTTGTCAACTAAAGGGGGAGATCCCCTGTCCAGCCATATTCATGTGAAATGTTTCCTGAAGGCATCTTCATTAAAGACTTCATTGGTGAGACATAATTTTCCACCTTGGAAATTCAACATTGTCCTCGACGCGCTACAAGGTTCCCCCTTCGAGCCACTGTGTAAAGTTCCTTTTAGGATTCTATCTTTTAAAGTGGTTTTTCTTATGGCCAGTACATCAGTGAAGAGAGTATCTGAGTTGGGAACATTATTGGCTGACCCGGAGCTTTGCCGTTTCGGCCAGGACAAGGTGTCTCTTTGATTTCATCCAGTGTTTCTCATTTTCATAGGCATCAGGACATAAAGCTTCTGTCCTTTTGCCCCAAGCTACAACATCCAAGAGAACATCTGTTGTACAAACTGGATGTTCGGAGAGCCCTGAAAAATCTACCTGGGGAGGACGAAGGGTTTTAGAATAGACTCGGCTCTGTTAATTGCTTTTAGGCAGGGCCAGAAAGTTGAAAAAGCATCTATGACCACCCTGGCTTGGTGACTGCAGGGATGTATTTCATTAGCCTGTAGAGCAAAAGGATTACAAGTGCCCAAGGGGATCACTGCTCACTCCCTTCAGAGTGCGGCCACTAATGCAGCCCGTCTCCAAGGGGCTTCTCTTGAGGTAATTTGTAGGGTGGCATGCTGGTCTTCCCTTCACATCTTTATGTGCCATTATAAGGTTCCTACTTGGGCCTCAGCTAGGGCTGCCTAGGTGTTGCAGAGAGTTCTGATGTAATTGTAGACTCCGTAACCCACTGGAGCATGTTGTTTTATTTCTGATACCCTCCCTATTTGTGGGACACTGCTTGCGGGTATGTCCAGGCAAGGATTGCCTGCCTACACAAAAGAGAGAGGAAAATTTGGTTCACTTACCTGGTGATTTTTCCTTCTTATCTCCTGGGGAGGGAGGCAGGCAGGCCGGCCCGCCCTGTGGGGTTTTTTTCTTTGTATCGGAGGGCACTCTTGAAATACCTAAACGACTGAATTATGTAATCCTCTTATCGGATATAGTACCCTTTCATAGGGAAGTTAGGAAAAGATTATCAGCCACTCCTTGTCCCAATTTTCTTTTCCCTTTATTAATGCTTGCTCTCCCCCCCCCCCCCCCCATTTTTTGTGGGGCTTTTTTTGATTAAGTTGTTTTTCAACTGTTACGTCCCAGTTACTTAAGTAGTTCTGTTTAGTAGTTTGGGCAGTTACAGCTCTGGGAGCCAAACCAGTATTAGCTCCTTCCCTAGGCTAGGCTGCCAATCAAAGACCTGGATCCTGCCTCTAAGTGGAGTGGAGGAGCCAAGTTCAGCAAGGACTACCTGCCTCCCCAGGAGATGAGATAAGGAAAATTCACCAGGTAAGTGAACCAAATTTTCCTTTCAAGATCATAAGCTCAGGAGGGAAGTAAGCTTCTCTATGTGTTTATACTGACCCAAGCACAATAGAACCCTGATCTTGATTGATAATGTAACTCTTTTATTGGCAATATTTTAAATTGCATACTAAAAAATATGTGTAAGTGGGATTGAATTCACGTTTTTGTAGGCTACATTCTGGGAGGTTAAAAACTAAAACCTAATATGTTGCTTTCCAGGTACGTAATGATGAAGGGAAGGTGATTCGATTCCATTGCAAGCTTTGTGAATGCAGCTTTAACGATCCTAATGCCAAGGAGATGCATCTAAAAGGAAGGCGACACAGGCTTTAGTATAAAGTTAGTTGATATAACATAAATTAGAATCTTAAACTTCTATCAAACTTCACTTGCTATAGTTTGTAATTTGCTAATCAGATTATAAGACAAATTAAGACTAAGGATGGTTACTGTGTTCTAGATTTGTGCATACAATTTAAATGTTGCATTCAGCTTTATATTGCTATGGGGATTGTAGAAATAAGGAGAACTATAAAGGTGTGTTTATATATATGTGTGTGTGTGTGTGTGTGTGTGTGTGTTTTTATATATATAATAAAATATGTAAAAATATAATTCTCTGTGATATATATTATAAATATTATTTATATAGTATATAAAACAAGTAAAATATATTATTTGAGTGACCTCTGAACATTCTCACACATGGGAACTGTGCACATTTAGTTAGAGCCTTCTGGAAATCCATGACTGTTATGGTTACACCTGAGTGTTGCATGTGCTCATGGTAAGACAAAAAAGGAGGCCGAATCACCCAGTGGGGTGGCCATATCTCCCCTTTAAAAGAGGACACTTATGAAAAATACATGGTGCAGGACTGCACTGGAACCAATGCAGCCCTGCAACATGTATTTTCCATAAGCGTCCTCTCTCAAAGGGAAGGTATGGCCACCCTACGCACCCAGCCATATCTCGGTTTCTTTCAGCTGTGCTGTGATGCAGACATGTAGGAACTACTCTGGGGGGTTTCCTGACTTGAGGACTCTGCCTTCAGACTATTTTTCAGTGAGCAGATATTTTTAGTGTAGATAAAAACTTGTGTATTCCATCTTATTCACTTTACATTTTTGTACTTTTATTACAGTCTGGAATGGAGGTTTCTGTGGCCTTGGGTGCTATAGTAGGGCTCAGGGACTGATTTCATGTAGTTGACACGTCAGCGGTGAACATAAGCTAGTTTTATGTGTAACATGACAACAGTTTTGCATAGATAAATTAATCCTGTGGAATTGTTAATTTTTTCCGTAATCTCCTAAACATAATTTAGTAAAACTGTATGCAGCAACTTAAAAACACCTTTATGTTATAAACTACTGCATCTGAAATGCTTGCAAATGTTATAAAAAGAAATGCATGTAAAAATAAAACCAACATTCCTTGCTCTGAAATAGAAAAAAGTAAATCCAGACTTGCAAGTAGAAGTAAAGCCCAGTATTCGAGCAAGAAAAATTCAAGAAGAGAAGATGAGAAAGCAGATGCAGAAGGAAGAATATTGGAGGAGACGAGAAGAGGAGGAGCGCTGGAGAATGGAAATGAGGTAATACAGCTGATATTATGTACATCTGTAGTCAGATAACTATCCACTGTTTGGGGATCCTGCCATCCATCCTTAATCTGCCTAGATGATCAGGCTGTTGCTGTGGCCATGGCCAGCCCCTCAATGTTAAATTCTTTCCCTCCAGATATTTGTCTTAGCTCCTCCCTCCTCACTTTTAAAGAGCACCTTGAAGATGCATTTATTTTTCTAGGTGCTTTTAGAGGATCCACTGCTAAATATTATTTTTTCCCCTTTACCCTTCCATTTTAAAATTGTCTTCAAATGACTATTTTTTATTATTGTTTTTTGTGACATGCACTGATGAGTGTCACTTGGCATTAAATAAATAAAATTATTGTTTTGACAAAAGCTACAGTATGGGATTGAATCCACTTCAGATAAACATTTAATTATATCCCCAAAAAATGTTCACGTTGGAAAACGTGCACTCGCTTTTCTTCAGTCAGATTGTCATGCAACTTTTTTTTTTAAAAATAAATCAAAATTTTATTATTTTTTAAACATTAAACAATCAACAATATACATTCCTAATTCTACTAACAAATTAACATACTCTGTCAGGATGTTTTTATTGGCCTTTATATGTTATAGTTCACCAGTTAAGATCTTGATTCTTCTTCAATTGTATGTCCTTGAATGTTCTCTATGCAGGAGAACCACCTTGTAGTAGATTTTTTTTTTTTATTGTCCTGTGTTGCTGCAATTGTCTCCATTGAATACATGTACCAAAGTCTCTTAACCCATTCAGTTTCCGTCAAGTTTTTCGCAGTTTTTCAATTTCGTGCTATAATATTTAATCCAGTCAATGTCATGAGTGTGCAGGTCTCTTGGTGGTGCTGCATAAGTGGTATTTCCGGGTACAGTCTGAGGAGAGCGGTTTCTGTCATGCAACTCTTGAGCATTTTTCCTTCAATCCTGATGAATAAAGGTCTCTAACATTATTTTAGGTATTGGGATTGCCTTTAGTGTGGCCTGCTCTCCTTCTTATTTATCTTCAGCTCCTCTCCATGATTACGAGAACATCTTGACTGAAAATGAGCTAGTGAATACAATACTCTTGAAATGCTCCTAATGCAGTTGTATGTAAAAGTTATAACTGAATTAATGCACTGCAGACGCTATGAAGAGGACATGTACTGGAGGAGGATGGAGGAAGAGCAGCATCACTGGGATGACCGTCGCAGAATACCTGATGGAGGATATCCTCATGGTCCTCCCGGTCCTCTTGGCCTACTTGGTGTTAGACCAGGAATGCCACCTCAGCCCCAGGGACCAGCTGTGAGTTTATTAACTTGGATAATAACTTTCTTATGTACAGACAAGACAGTTTAGGGCTCTGCTTAACTATATTCATCTTTACTACTATCACCTATAGACCTTTTTTGGGGTGGGGGGGTGGGTTTCTTTCTGAACCCTACAGAAATTGAGCTAAAATTATTTGGGTGACAACTCATTCCTCTATTTTAAAAATAAATAAATAAATAAAATCTATTCTTAAATGAGGATGAAGTCAAACTTACTGCATTTATTTCATCATCTTATACATGTGGTAGTTTTTGCATAGAAAAATAATTAACAGGTATCTAGGTCAGTTAGATCCCTCCATGTTTCAACAGGCAAACTTCACTGGCAGCTGAGGTCTCCTAAACACCAAACACATACCAAATAAAAACTACATGCAAACCATTAAGTATTTTCAAAGAATGTCAAGAACCTGATAGCAGTTGTTAGGTCAGAATATTAGTTGTGTTTTTTTTGTGGTGAAAAAAGTAGCCCCAATGGTATTGGGCCAATTAGACCCCTAAAGTGATTAAACAGATTTTCCAGCATCAGATTGTGTGGGGTTTTGTGGGGGGGGGAGTGGGTTTTTTTTTGAGGTGTGTGAGATTCCAGATGGAAAATACCTTCAAAATTACCTTGAAATACCTTCAAAATACCTTGAAAAATACCTCCTCCTTACTGGCCTCCCCTGCTCTCACCTGTCCCCCCTTATCTCCATCCAAAACTCCGCTGCTAGGGTCATCCACTTAGCCAGTCGCTTCGACCACGTGCAGCCTCTCCTCTCCCCACTTCACTGGCTCCCCCTTCACAAACGCATCCTTCACAAACTCCTAGGGCACTGTTAGACGATCCCGCTCGTAAGTGGGATGGTTCAGTGCCGGCATCTTTCCCCCCGCCTTCCTCTGAACGCTATGTCTGATGGTCAGAAGAGCATCAGACCCGGCGTCCAGTGTTTGTGCACATGCGCGTCCTTCTGCGTGTGCGCGCTCGCCAAAAGAACCTGGAAGTGCGGCGTAAAGCCAGCACTTCGGGGATCCACGTTGGAGGGGGCAGGATCGCCTGCCCGGTCTGACGCGGGAGAAGATTTGGCTGTGCTGTTTAAACGAGCGCCAAGAAATGCGGCTGATCAAAGGATCAGCTGCATTTCTTGTCTCGTTTAAAAGCGCCCCTAGTGTTCACTTACAAATCCCTTTACAATCTGGCTCCCCCT
Source organism: Sphenodon punctatus (assembly GCA_003113815.1). NCBI lineage: Eukaryota > Metazoa > Chordata > Lepidosauria > Sphenodontia > Sphenodontidae > Sphenodon > Sphenodon punctatus. Next base: position 3,013,695 of record QEPC01002120.1, on the reverse strand, counting down.
TACCTCTCAGCCCTAGTCTCCTTACACACTCCTGTATGCACTCTCCGCTCCTCCTCTGTCCCCTCCCTCATCTTCCCTGCTCCCCTAACCGCCTTCGTCCCTTCTCCCTTGCTGCCCCCCATGCCTGGAGCTCCCTCCTGCCCACATCCGCCTTGCCCCCTCTCCCCACACCTTCAAATCGCTCCTCAAAACCAACCTCTTCGTCGCTGCCTTTCCCGATGCCTGTTAGAACTTTCCTTTCAATATTTACTGTCTGCCCTCCCCACAGACTCCTGCCTAAACGCAACCAAACCAAGTAGGTGCACCTGAGACTTCGCATCCGCTTGAATGTTATTTATTCCTTGTCTCTCTCTATGTCCCCTCTCCTTGTCTCCCCCCTCCGTGTCTATTAGATTCTAAGCTGTAGGCAGGGACCGCGTCTATCTTACTGTTCTGTAAAGCGCCAGGTACACAGCTGGCGTGATACAAATGCTTATAATAATAATAATTAATACAGTATATTAAATTTATTCCAGACAGATTGTATAGTTGCCATGTTAGTCCCAAGTGACAGAGATGTCATTCAAACCACCTTGTCTCCGTTAAATTTATTGGAAGATAACTATCAAACTGAAGTTCTGGGGTCATGTTACCAGCATCAACCTGTATTTAGTGTGGCAGTTTGTGTGCAAATCGTCCTTTACGTCAGACTTTTCATGAGTACTGTAAATTCAATCACTGCCTGAATACAGCCTGTTACTGACCAAAAGACACATCCTAGCACTTCTGGATAATTAATAGTTCTGGGATAGCTTAAGTGTTTTCCATAGCAAGTTTTCCATAGCAAATAACAGTAACTGCAGGTTGCAGAGTGGGATCAGTTAGACTGCAGTTAATATGTAGAGTGTCTCTTTGTCAAAGAATGTGGTAACAATTTGGGGTTCGGTTTTTTAAAAAATAAATCACTTTGAATGCATTCTCAGTTGTTGTGCTAACTGGGGTCATGTGCACTTCAGTGCAAAAGCAGCTGGGATTTTTTAGATAGTTTGGGTGCTCGTTCTCCCATTGTTCTCTACTTAAGGGCTTGAAAAGATACAAAAATACAGTATGCTGACTCATTTGCTGCATGAAACTGAGTCTGCAAATATGGATTCGTTTGTAGGATTGGGGTGAACCTTTGTTCGTTCGCTCTTTAATGGTACATACGGATCAGTCTCAAATGCAAGCTCATCTCCATAGTTGTACTGTAAGTTGATGCAGCTGCACCATTTCTTGTTAAACCACATGTGCAACATTTTTTCAAGCTTTTTTTTCCATTTTTCATTTCATTTTTAATTTGTATCGCTCACTCTCCCACTAACGTGGCTCGAGGCGGCTAACAACAAAAACATAAGATTCACAGGGCCAGCACAATCCACATAAGACCCAAGAATACAATCCAAAATAATCATATAAACCCCATAGTTCATTATATATAACATATGACAGTCTGATGTACACCCTCTATTACCCACCCTACTCAACATTATAACCTTCCATT
>QEPC01002120.1:2973686-3012013 GCA_003113815.1 Sphenodon punctatus | reverse complement strand
CATGCTGCCACCATGTGGTTTTCCTTGCTGGGAGCACTGACCTGTCTCTTACCCAGGGTAAGTGCTCCCTGTACTCCCTCCCCCCATTTTCCCCCCATACCCCATTCCACCTCCCCTTCCCCCCACAGCATCTCCCCTAAAAGCCCCTAAAGGGTCGAACCCTTAGGTGCAACCCTTTGGCACATGCCCGTGCCCACGACTGCACCTCCGCTGTCTCGCGTCTTAAAGCCTTTGGCCCCTCTGGGGCAGCAATTGTAAGTACGTTACCAAAAATTCTGTGGTTGAATAATAAATAGTAGCTATTTTCCAGATAAAGTATGGTCAGGCTCTGAGAATCAGAGCCGTGAGGCTGACAGAAGGGAGGGGCCAAAGCCGGGAAGAGAATAGACTTGGGTCAGAGACTGGTGTTTGAGTTTTGTATGTTAGCACCCTTAACAGCTAATTTATTTATTCATATGAGTACAAGATGGTAGGGAGCAGAAGATTAAGCTTGGAACTTAGCTGAATTTCAAAAATGTACTTTTCTTCTGTAGCCTTTACGCCGCCCAGATTCATCTGATGACCGTTATGTAATGACCAAACATGCAGCAATCTATCCAACTGAGGAAGAACTCCAGGCAGTCCAAAAAATAGTTTCCATCACTGAACGTGCACTGAAACTTGTTTCTGATAACATGACAGACCATGACAAAAACAAGGTCAAGGAAGGAGATGATAAGAAAGATGGCACTAAAGACAGGTAATTCCTTTTTTTAAAAATTACACATCCTTTGTGTTGCCTTGTGGTAGAGTTTTATCAACTGTCATTTGGGACTTTTAGGGGGGAAAGAAAAATAGGTTTACCAAAGCTTATTTTGTGCCTCTTAGAATTCTGTTCTTTCTAAGCTATGTTGCAACATCCATCACCGTGGCATATGAGCATGCTAGGTGTTTTGATTTAGCTTTTTTCTCCATCTTCGAAGTTGAAGTGATAAACATAACTTGAAGCTGGTTGTAACTATAGCTTTGTTTCCCCACAGAGCTTTGAAAGGAGTCTTGCGGGTGGGAGTGCTGGCTAAGGGCTTGCTTCTCCGGGGAGACCGAAATGTCAATCTTGTCTTGCTGTGTGCTGACAAACCGTCAAAGACGCTGCTAAGTCGTATTGCAGAAAGCCTCCCCAAGCAACTTGCAGTAAGTTAGTTCTGAATTTGAATTTTTGTTAAGATGAAAAGTTACTTTCTCAAGTAAAATGACTGACTGCCCTAATTTGTATAAAAAGCACACTGAAAAATAATTGCACTTTTTCTGGTAGCCCTCACATCCAATACACAAAGATGGGAAGCTCACAGGGATGTAGTAATTTTCCTTTTGCAGTGAAATCTGGACCCTTCAATGGAGTTGAGCTCAACCTTACCTGAACTACCTTCATCTGAGAGACTAAGGCCCATATCATGCGAATGCTGTAAGATGTAGCTCAGAGGATGGACCTAGCATTGAGCAGGAAGGTTCTACTGTAGTAGAACAATGGTATCTGTAGGCTGGGAAGGCACCATGGAGCTCCCTGCAGAGAGGGAGACAGGAGACCTACATTCCAAAAGTGAAAGGACTAGTCCTAATACAGGAGGTGGCCAGTGTGTCATGGAGGAGGGGACCACATGGATCTAGAAATCCTGATTAGAGGATGAATGATTGAACAGATTTGTTCCTTAGAACAATTGGACTAGATTGTTTAAAAATACCCAGTTGTGTAAATACCTCCAAGGCGGCAGAAGGATGAAAAACTGAAGTACAGAATACTAGGTGCCGAAAGAGGGATAAGTCAAACCCATGATGCTCCCCTTTCTATTGTTCACTTACTCTATACTGCCTACATGCAGCATGGTGTCTTAGGGTGGCAATATCCTCGACTGTTCTGAAATAACTTAGAGCATGAGACTTTTTTGCAGGTGACACAGTGGGTGAAATAATTTCTTCTCTGCCTTTATGTTAAGCAAAACATGCATACCCAGATCCTCAGTTATTTTGCCAAGTGCAACTAACAGGGGTAAAAGTGACTAACTCATCTTTGGTAACATACTAGTTCTTGGGCCACTAGTCAGCCTATTGCCAAGAAGCATCTTAATAACCTCACTTGGCACTGAACAATAATTAATTGGAGATGGGGGCTTTACAGTTAGGAAATAGAAGGAATAGGGAGACAAGGGAGAAGGAGAGACAGGGATACAGTCACAACATTAAGGAGTTGTTATATAAATACCACTGTATTATTGACCTTAGAAAGAATGTTACTTGAGATTTTCTCCACTTTTTTGTGCAAAACAATAAATAGAATTTAGCAAATACTTTACATTTTTCATTATTTAGGTAATAAGTCCTGAAAAGTATGAAATAAAATGTGCAGTACCAGAAGCAGCGATAATCTTGAACTCATTTGTGGAACCAAAAATGCAAGTTACTATCACGCTGACATCGCCAGTCATTCGAGAGGAGAACATGAGGGACGGAGGTTGGAAAGCTGTTAAAGATGTTCTATATGAGTTGGTTTATATATTCTATTTAAGATAGTATTAAGTCCTGGAAGGCAACATGCTGGCACAACGTTATGTCTGATGGAAACCCTACTGAACAATTAGTCTTGCTAGAGAATGTTTCCTAAAACAAAATCCTTATGAAATGTGTTTTGGTTCAAACCAACATATGATTTTTTCCCCCCATGAACTATAATGTCCAACCTCAGTTTTCTGGAAAAGATAATAAATTGGAATCTTTTACCTATAAAATCCAGTCATTTGAAAAAGTAAATGTTCTACAGTAAGTGGCTACAGTCTTACAGGAGTAACTGCGGCATCCTGGAACTAGATCATCATTTTGAAACTGAATCAGTCTGGCCACTGTTTTTTTTAATGGTTTTGCTGCATTTAGTATTTATTTCTACAGTGCTTTGGATGTTCAAAGGGTTCCTACCTTTGCTTGGAGTAAGATGTAAATTTTTCCAGTTTTCTGAGGTTGTAGGGATTTTGTTAAATGTGTGGGCTCCTGTTATTGAGATCTCTGTATTTGAACTGGACAGTCTACATGGAGTGTGATATTCATTAGAAGTGGCTTGTCATTGAGTTAAAGTAGAAAGTTGGAGCTCTTAAGCCAATTTGCATTTGTAAAATATGCAGCCCCACTGGTGCCAGCAGTGTTGCTTTAGGGTCTGTTCTGTGACACTTTGAAAATTCCAAAAGCTTTTAAGCCAACAAGCATGATCAATGTCTGCAGTATGTTGGTTCTGTTCTTTGTGGGTCAGATAAAATTAACTTTGTTTCCTTTCATCCTGTCTTTTTGACAAGAGATCATGACAAACAAGGCAGTGATGTTGACAGGCAGGTAGTTTAAGGCAATATTAACATTTTTCATGATGCAGGGTTCAGATCAAATGTATGTAGATGTGTGTATTTGTGTGTGTGTATTTAAATACATAGCTGTGGAATTCTCAATTTAATCTACGTATTCTTAGTTGGCCTTTTAAAATATTTGAGTTTTGCTTGCATGAGATGTTTTACTCTTGAAATCTGTGCACTAAACTCAAGCTTTGTTGTCAGAAATCCTGTGTGCACAGTACCAGAAAGCAAAGCTTGGAGATGTGTTCATAGGATTGGATGATTTTTCTTCTTCAAAACTTTGTGTGTACCAGTTTTTGGGCCATACATGTCGCCTCAAACTTTAAATCTTGTTGTAAGCAAATGTTGGTCTAAATACTGTTACATAAATCCCAGCTGTATCTTTTTATTTTCAACATGCCAGACACATGATACATGGTTTCTCTAGAGTGAAGAGCCATACATATGTATGACACTTTAAAACTTAGTAAACTATAAGCCATAGCTTTGTATATTTGATTTATAGGAGATGCAAAATGAGATTCATTTTAACCATTGGCCTTAAAGTGCTATGCAAAGGCTACATATTAGCCCACACCTGAGTGCAGAAAAGCAAGCTTATTTCTTGGCCTTCAGTGTGTTGTACCAAAGAACAAAAACACTGTAAAATGCAGGTGTTCATAATAATCTTTTTGCCTCCAAAAGGAAACAAAATTCTATTTTTGTCTGACCCAAACTGAGTTAGAATTAGTGCTCAGTCTTATTCACTTGCTAAGTGAGTATTACCTTAGGGGAAGCAAAGTGTTTGTCTCTTCAAGACACTGAGCAGTGTAAAATGGATATGCAGAAAAGTCCACATCTGAAACCAGAAAATAATGGTGCTTAATGGCAAATTATTGCAACAAATAAGGTCTTATTTATGAAGATTGTTGCTTACTTGAGGCAGAATAATGGTATGTGTATGTGTTTTCCTCCTACTGCAGCCACTAATGCTCTGTGTCTTAAAATGGTTTAAAGTCTGTAGCTGGCTTTCGGGAAGTTAATACAGGTGGTGAGGAAGGCTTTGCTGGAATGATGAGACTTTGATTTACACCTAGATTGGAATCATGTTCAACGTGTAATCCCATTAAATGACAAAAAGAGGGCGGAGGAGGAAAAAAGATGTAAAAATAAAACTGTTAACCGCATAGAAATTTTGTCTTACAGTATTGTGCGTTTGACAGTTACCTGACTTCACTGAATTTGGATTTGATATATTCAAAATGTTCTAACCATGCTGTGGAATCTCTTTCTTCAGCAAGCAAAGTATATGTATGTGTGTGTTCTATCTGTAGCCAATTACCCCGGTTCAAAGCCTTCTAGCGGAGAGAATTGAGTCCTGTCAGGGGTTGCTGCCAAGACATCGGAAGGATTTTTGACCAAGGTTTTCTAAAGCTCAGTGTCACACCTGCCATATTAAATAAAGGAGAGGTTTTGGTTGCATAGTCCTAGCATTTACTGTTGCTTTGTGTTTTTTCTTTTTGTCCTTGTCTTGCTCTAGAATTAAGCGGTGTTCACACTAGTTTTTAAATGGTTGACTGGCCAATATATATTTCACAGAATGGAATTTACTGAAAATAACTGATGTAAACTTTAAATCAGTAAATAGTGTGGACACAGCATGTCTTCTAACTGAAGATTAACCCCTTATGTGTAGGCTATTTAAAATACAGTTGCATAAAGTAAGAATATGCACTTGTTTTTGTAAATTAACTTAGCTATTGTCTGAAGCGAAGAGGGTGTCAGGCCAAGAGTCTGATTTTAACACTGTGATCTTTAAGGGGTTAATCCACTTGAAGTGTAAAATAGGTGCAAAAATCCACATCTGAAATTTTGCAATAGTTTCCCAAATGAATCTCCAGCCCAAATTTACTTCCAATTGCAGTAGATGCCATGACATCTTCCGGCTTTAACAGTAACTTTAAGTTTCTGGGTTATACTTGCAGTCTCATTTGTTCATGGCACATGACACTTCTGATCCATGCTTCCACTATTAAAAAAAAGATTGACTACTGTACTTTTAAAACATGAATGTTCAGTACTAGAATTAATTTGAAATTTACTATTTTTGTGCAACAAACTTGAGTTATTGGAGTCGTCATAAATTCAGAAGTATGGCATCCTACTGAGAACCTGCATGCTAGTGTTTTTATAAGAATGTAGAGATAGTTGGATACACAAAACAACACTTAATACCATGAGCACAATTTAATAAACAAAAAGGCAAAACCTCCCTTCCTGCTTTGCCAGCATTTTCTACCGTAGCTTTCTTTAAATAAATTCATTCTTTCATTCTCAAATTATACTACTTTCTTACCCTGCCTTAGCTATTAAAAAAAAATCAAAAAAAAATCTAGTAGGTTTTACTATTCTTTGGCTAAAATAATTTTGGTTCTAATGTCTGTTTGCTTTTTAAATACTAATTCACTTCATCTGATTCTTGATTCCACTGTATCAGAATAATCTAATTTCAAACACCTTTCGGACTATATTAAGTCCATCCGAATAGCAGCTGTTTGATATTGTCATCGTTATTTGCATAAAGCAAATAAAAGCTTTCCTTCAAAAGGAGACCAAATATGAATGCAGTGTTCTTGATTAAATCTAATATATGCAGAGATAAATATAACTTAAATTAGCTCAGACTTCTTGCACCCTAAAATACTATTTACTTTTTCTCTATGTGCATATGTTGGTAGCTGGCCTCAGAGCTTTCTCTGCGCTGTTCCCAAAATTATTTTCCTGGTTGGTATTTTTCCTAATTTTTATAATGAACATGTACACTTTGATTTGTTGCCATTACTATTTCACATTTTCCTACAACAGGCTACATTTTTAATACACACTCCATTCTCCTGAATTATCCAAATAGAAGTATGGTTATAGTAAATCTCATTTTCTACATTACCAAATATATGGTGGTAAAATTTTCAGATAATACCTTTCACAGAAATAAGTTTCACATATAGAAGCTAATTTATAAAGCTAACCATCGAGTTACACCACTGGTGCCCTTTAATGAGTTTTGGAATCACTCAATGCTTCCCATTTTGTTGGGACAAACTGTTTAAAAAAGTTATTTATACCTTTTGTCCCTAGTTTACCTTGTCATGGATCAATACAGTAAGGGTGATCAAATCCATTTTTTTTGAAAATCTAATTTTCTAAGGGCAATTGTGGATATTATCTACCAAACACTGCTGTTGATTCTACTGCTCTTTTGCCATACTTCCTTGTCCTAAGACCTATCTTTCACTGTTTCTTAATATTTTCCTTATGAAACTGAAATGTGTGCACACACGTATACAATGGCAACCATAGCTGTAGAAATTAGAAAAAGAAAGTTAGAATTCAAAAGTGGAGTTGCCATACTTTCTAGAAAGTATTCCACATGCCTTCAGACAAGCTTGATAAGGCAAAATAATTTGCATCATTTCATTAAGTAGTTATCCTTATAATTTGAAATACCATGCTATTATCTTTGCATACCCTGAGTGCTCCCAAAGTTTTTGTTATCTTTGGTCCATTTATTAGGAATAGGTCCAAAGTAGCATGTGACCATTTAAGTTGTTCAACAAACACAGTTTGTTGTAAATTCTGCTTCGTTAAAGTGGATTTTTGTGTTCCTTCTGTCTTGTGTTTCTCTGTGCTGGTGCACTGTGTCCAACCATCCTTCCTTCGAGGCTTAATTTTAGGGGAAATTTATTTTTTGAGAGGTTCTCTGCATAAATGATAACTACAGCATACTGCTGTGCATTTACAATGCTGTGCATTTAAAAATAAGGTTGAGAGCTAAGCTTTGTTATGCTCTTGATCGTACTATTGGGTTCATGTTATAATCCGAATTAGGAGTTTTTGTTGAACACTAATATTTTTGGACAGGTGTTAAAATCTAAATGGCATGTGTGACATGGAAGCTCTTTTAAGGAAGTGTCTTGCTCACCTGGTCAAACACCCATTCCTCACTGCATTTTGCCAATTCAATCCATTTTAGATGTAACCTCGGGTATGGTGAAAGACCCACCGGACGTCTTGGACAGGCAAAAATGCCTTGACGCTCTGGCTGCTCTACGCCACGCTAAGTGGTTCCAGGTTCGAAACATCATTTTACTTTCTTCTTGTAGCCTTATGAGAGATTAGTTCAGTTAAAATATGAATGTTGAACTGTGTGAAAACACTCAAGGTTGCCCGTAGTAAAGATACTTTTAAATTTAATTAATGACCAGAAAAAATGTTAACATTTGAAAGCTCAGTATGACAGAATTTATCAACTTGTTTTTTTGGTCATTGAGAAGACAATGTTGAAAGTTTGACTCACTTGGGTGACCATATGTTGTGTATTTGTAATATGTTCCATAAGGCTGCAGAGTGACTTTGCTTTACATAATGGAATATGTGTTTAAAGCTTCGTGTTTAGATTTTAAGACTTTTTTTCCCCTATTTCTTTAAATGCATTAAGTGTGGGGAATGAAAGGTGAGAAACTGTTTGGTTTAGTGACTTTGCAGTCCAGCAAAGGCACAGCAAAGAAACCAAACAGGTTCCCTTGACCTTTCAGTCTCTATACACTTTAGATCTTTACTTTATCCTTTTTATTTCTAATATAGAAAGATATTGTATTTGATGTTATGAATGAACATAGGTCAAAGTGTGCAGGAGATCAAGAAATGTTAACTTGGATATTTGCGCACCTTGACTTTAACCATCTTAAGTTACTAACCCTGGCATAAAATACTGCTGTAAATGGCAGCTCACGGAATGAAGTTTCAAAGTGGCTTGTTTCAGTGCTATGATTGAGCTTCCATTGAACAGTGGTGTTTTAGCTTTTCAGAGAGGCCTGCTTTCTGCTGGTGTTGGGATTAATTCACTTAATTTTGTATTGATCTCAAGGCTAGAGCTAATGGTCTGCAGTCCTGTGTGATTATCATACGTATTCTTCGTGACATCTGTCAGCGAGTTCCAACTTGGTCTGACTTTCCAAGCTGGGTGAGTAATGGTTGTCTAAATGCAGGGGTTCCCAAAATATTACTTGAGACTGCATTTTTGTGTGACTTAAATATAATCCTGTGATTCAAGACAACAACAAAGACATGCAAAGAATATCACATTTAGGGTCACAAGCTACAGTTTGAGAACCTCTGTTACAATGCATCATCTTAAGTCAAAAACTGCTGATGCAACATCTTTCTTCACATAAAGAAAATATCAGTTGATATTGGGCTTCATGTAATTTTTTACATCTTTGATTTAAAGGCAGACTTTTGATCCTCTCGGTGTTTTCTGGCATTTGGTAATTCATAACTGGAGTTGGGGTTTTCCTGTCTCCCTGACTTTGCTGTCTCATTTAGAGATACAACACACAATCTGCCCACACATTTAAATATCTTAAAGCTGCAACCACAGCATTAAAACATTTTAAGCTTTATTTTCTCTTATGAGTGATGCTGTGAATTTTTCCTTGCACACATCCTAACAACTCACTTCTTAACCATAACAGAAAACTAATACTGAGTCGTGCATGCATCCGGTGCATGTGATGGCAATTTTGAACAATCACATATCTATAGGTATTGATACAGCAATAGGTAAAAAATCACAATAGCTACAGCAGTAACAAATCAGTATTTGCAATTGCTGTAATAGGACTGCTTAGTTATGTCACTTTTATACAAAGTTTATTTTATTTATTTATTTATTTGTTTAAATGTATATGCTGCCCATCTCACAAAGGCTCAGAGCGGCTTAAAATCAGTAAAAACATCTAAAAGTCCCCTTGAACACCCCAACCCTATCCCTTCCTGCCAAACACCTGGCCAAACAGAAAGGTCTTGCATCGTTTCCAGAAGATGAACCGGCATGGGCTTAGATGGATCTTCAAGGGGGAGGGACAATGGTCAGCAAGATAGATTTGATAGACTAACGTGACTGCACCTAAATACTGCTATAGACTTACCCGGTCCATAGTGGGCCGGCACTGTGGCTGGAACCCTGCCAGGCCCCTGAACTAATGTGACAGGGGCCTGGCCGCCAGGAAGGGCTGGGAGCTGAGCAGACATATATTATTTATTTATTGAAACATTTGATATCCTGGTCCTCCTGCCAAAGGCAGCTCAGGACAGCGTACAATATATAAAAATATACACACAAAAATAAACAAACAACATAAACATAAACCATATAAAAAGGGGGGAGAAGAGGAAAAAAGGGGGGGAAACATCTCCCCATGGAAAGTAGGAAGGGGGGAGAAATGTCGTGCGTCCGCTTGGCCGTGCCCCCACTCTGCACCCAGCAGCCTACCCCCCTTCCTGATGGGTGGTCATGGGGCACCCGGCCACTCCAGACCCTGGTGAGTAAAGCAGGCTTTCAAACATGAAAGCCCATTTTACTCCTGGTCAGGCAATGATATTCTGCCTGTGGTAGTGGCTAGCCTGGGCTGTAGCTCAGGGAAGCCCTTGAGTCCCAGCCCAGGCTAGCCACCCCCACGGTCAGAATCCATCCCATGCTAACACCTGGAGGGTGTTTTCTAACGCGACAGTGGGGTCCGTGGAGTAAAGTGTGCTACAGCCAGCCACCCATCACGTCTGAAAACACCCTACATTGCAGGCGTTTTCCAGAAATCCAAAGGAAATTTCTCATCATGCTTCAGATCTTCTATATAGAATCTAACAATAAAACAGAAAGGATGGCTGTGCCTCTTGAATTGTGGCTGCTGCTGATACTCTACAGTTTTAGCATAGGTTAAAGCAGACCCTGGCAGCAGCCTACTATGCAAGCATCGCAAAGCCATCTTTACCGTTCTTGTGGCCTGATTAAAATGTTTGCACAAAGAGCCAGGAGCAGGATGTTTGCCATATGTTCTTTATTGAGGCTCACCTCTAGCGGTGCTTCAGGTTTAAGTGTTGTATTTTGTTTGTATGGGATACGTATATCGATTTCGTCAATAAAAGCAACAACGCCTCAGTAACTTGTCTTTGAGTACAATTGTCCAGTATTATAGTTTTTGACAGAGCCCAGATCACCTGGGTCCCAGACTAGAGCCTTTAAAAACAAGAAGGTTTTGCAGCTTCCTGTCTCATCCTTGAATTGTTTACCTGTTTTTGCTGAAATTATTTCTTAAAAAAAAAAAAGAAATCGGCCCAAGGAAGAAAGTGAGAACTGAACAGTGTTCAGTGGCTAACGTTTGTCAGTTATGAACCACTAAACATAAAGTCTTACAGGGGAAAGTGTAAGCAACCGCTACTGTTAAAGTTGCCTATTAACTTCACCCACGGGTGTTTTTAAAAGAGTACGGCGGGAGGGGAATCGGTGGCTGCTGAGCAGTGCGGCTGCAGGGCACCCACACATGTAGTATGCGTGGGGAGCACCTCAGACGAGTGGCTCCCAACATGGCTGCCCCGTCCAGAGAGGCGGCCACCCTGGCCCTCCTGGGGCACTCTAGATTCTTCAGGAGTGCTCCGTGCGTGGGTCACGAGCGCACCTCCCCACACACCACTGTCACACAAGCAGTTACGCACGTCGGGGGGGGGGGGGGGTGGTCCATGCATGGACGCATCCTCTTCAATCCAATAATGTATAAGAGGAATAGAAGGGCGTATACCCTTTTAATTTCTTTTAAACCATTTTTTTAAAAAGCTAACGGTATTAAGTTTTGTGAAAAGTAATGCTGTGTAGATGTAAGCAGTATTACCATACTCGCCATTTTTAAATGTGGAGGTTCAACTTTTTCTGCCCTGGGGATCCCCCTTCCATAACAGAGGCGTCTCGTTAATCCCCACCTCCTGACATCCCACTTTTTAGTATATGTGGTTGTAACCCTAGCATTCGTTTTTGACCCTTCTCACAGTCATGACCTGCAGGTTGATCTGTTTCATGGCATGGAAATATGCCAACTTCTGTGGCCTTGGTACCCTACTCTACTGGGCCTTGATTGAAATGAATGAGATAGTTAACACTTCCCTGTGGTGTTATAAGTTGTCATTATTGCATTAATTTTATGTTGGGTTTGTGCATTTGAAGCAATCTTTTACAACCTTAAGGGCTAAAAACACTGGTTTTGGTTTGGAGTTTTTTTGTTTTTTTTTAAAGGGACGGGGAGATGGGATAAGGAAAAAGAAGAGAAATTAAGTGACAGAAGCTCCTCTGAAACCTGTTCATAATCCCCGTGTTTAGAACTCCTATTACGTAGATAATTCAGCTATCTAAAAATCAAGCAGTCTTATTTTTACTGTGTAACTGAACACAATTGTACACCTGTTTTACCAGATGCTCTCTAAGCTGTACCTTTATAACCAATTTGATAAAATGTAATCTTTGCATCTTATTCTGATTTAGGCTATGGAGTTACTAGTAGAGAAAGAAATTAGCAGTGCTTCTGGACCACAGAGCCCTGGAGATGCACTGAGAAGAGTTTTTGAGTGTATATCTTCAGGAATTATCCTTAAAGGCAAGTTGCATCTGTAGAATTGGTTTTTATATAGATATATAGATGTATGTTTTTAATAGATATAGATATATATGCTATACTAATTAGCCTTTTGTTATAGGTGGTCCTGGACTTCTGGATCCTTGTGAGAAAGACCCTTACGATACACTTGCTGTAATGACAGACCAGCAACGAGAAGATATTACTTCAAGTGCACAGGTTTGAAAACTACTGCTTTAAAATAGCCAAATTTAGGAGTAGCATTTGTTTTGATACAGAAAAATAGAAGATATTTCATCTTTAGTACCAAAAACTGCAATACAGTTGAAATTGTGAGTAAACAGTAGATGTGTGTCCTCATGCATATTCATGCAGTTCTCAGTGCGGTGACTTTCTACTGCCTTTTACATCTTGGGACAGTTTGGCCATTGCCACAGGTTATAGTATCTTCTGTCAAACATGAATTTCATCCACCTTGGGAAAATCTTTAGCTTCCCCTTAAATGCACATGTATGTACCCTAAGCAATATCATTTATTATAGCTCAGACTGAGGAACGGATTGGTGCAGTTCTATCTTTATATTACTCAGAAACATTCAGAGAATATCTTAACTATATCATTGTAACTTTATTTAATATTGTTATAATTTTAACAATTACATAAAACTCCTAGATACAGTTGTATGATATTTTGAGTCTGTGAACTCAAAAGCAGTCTTAACTGCTTTTTTAAAGTTTATGCTTAAGAAGAAAAGGTTAACTAAGTAGCATAAGTTTAGATCTGGAATTTGTTTCTAATAATATTGTCCTGTTTTTCTGTTACCAGTTTGCATTGAGACTCCTTGCATTCCGTCAAATACACAAAGTTTTAGGAATGGATCCATTGCCACAGATGAACCAACGTTTCAATATCCATAACAATCGTAAAAGGAGAAGGGACAGTGATGGGGTGGACGGTTTTGAAGCTGAAGGGAAAAAAGACAAAAAAGATTATGATAACTTTTAAAAATGTATGTGTTCAGTATTAAGAAAAGACGTGATAATGGAGCCCATTTGTTGTATGAATTTTTCATTCATAATGCCTGTTAAATACATCCAAAAAAAGGTTAATTTTGAATTAAAATAATTAGTTCTTCTGTGGCATTATAAACCTCTTAAGAGGATATGCAGCATCAGACAGATTATGAATGGAAATATACTACAAATAGAAACTCTACTGATCTTTTTTTTTTTTTAAAATAAATTTTACTTTATCCATTGTTTTTCTTTAGACATCGGTTGCTAATTGTAGTAGCTCCCCCATTTCTTTTGTCCTTTTTATTAGTGCATTGTTGTCCCAAGTCTGAACTGTATTTAATGCAGCATTTGTGCTTCGGAGGCTATATGTATTTTGATATTTTATTTAGGAGTTTTGTTTGCCTTTGACACTAGCTATAAGTTACTTTGTGTTAGAAATGGTATATACAATTTCCCTCCCACTTAATATTTTACAGCAGAACCTTTTTTGTAAAGTAAGGCTGCAGGATTGTCTTTTCCTGAATTTGAAGGGTTACAACATGCTTATCCTGCCATTTAAGTGCTCAGAATTAAATGTTTCTGCCAATCTTGTGGCATTTGTCTCTTTAGTGTGATATAACTGTGTAATTAAGACAGATTTGTGTTAACCTAATCAAGTTTGCTGTTAGTTGTGCATTAGCAGTATAAAACCTAATATATACAGTATGGTCTTGCAACAGTTTTAAAGCAGATGCATAATTGATCAAAAATTGCATGACATTTTTGTTTTTAATAGAAGGGCTTTTAAACTGTCATTTTAGGTTTAATGCGTAGGTCTTTGTACGATTGACTTTGTGACATAGCAAGGCCAAAAATAACTTTCTGATTTATTTTTGTTTTATTTGATATTTTTTTTGCTTAAGATGTAAGTAAGAGGGCGTTTTTTTTCCATTTGGACGAAGTTGATGAATTGTTTTCAAACAGCTTTGTCGATGTGATACTAATGCCATTTAATTAGCCCTTAAAATAAATGTTTGCCATATCAGTGCCTGTGAGGTTACTCTAATAGATATTCCTGCGTAATTTTTTTCTGTGACTTTCAATAACTTAAAACCTAAAGTAGAGAACAGTATTGCTGGCAAAGTGAAGGTTATCAAAGAAAAAAACAGAAAATTATTTGATGTGGCCATCGTGTATGCTTACGTCTCCTTCAAAAAGCTAGCTATTATCGCAGTGGTATAAGTAAAGTTAAATCATACCATAGATGTATGCTTTGGTACACAGGTGTGATTTGTTCTCACAGTACTACAGTGGAATACACAAATAAAAGCTGAAATTTATTAAATGACTTAAATTCATTATACCCTGGAAACAGAGGTTTTGCTTATTCTGTCTGGTATGGATTATACTTAGTTGAAAACTTTTACAAAATCACATTGATTTAACACTGTCACAACATTCCTATAATTTCTTTACAAATGACTGTGGGAAATTGTCATATTTCAACAAGTGCTGGTTTTCTTGATTAAATTACTTTAAAAAACTTTTGTTCTACTTCATTAGGTCAGACTCATTTGTTGCCATTTTAGGTGATTAATTTTGCTTATGCCCGGGGTGTACTGGAAAACGTCAAATCATTTAACACTACAATCCCGGGGGGGGGGGGGGGGTATTAGAAAAGGTGGACAACTACACAGGTTTAGAAGCATACTCTTACTTGGACGTCTCTGTCCTATAAGGGGGTGGTGGGAAGGGGTGTTTTACCACTTAGAACACTATTTCATTTGATGCTTTGTGTGCTATTCATTTCACCATTTTAACTCTGCCAGTGTTTCCCAATGAAATAAGACAAATGCTTTCTTTAGCTTTATGTCTGTGTATATTTTAGAAAGATCAAAAATAAGTTTGGTTTTTTGCATTCATTTCACTAACATCTCTATTTTAACCAGCTTCTGGGTGTTTGAGAAATGTGTACTTGAAGTGATTCTACATTAAGCATGAAGCTGTGGCCATGATTTTTGATGTTTATAGTAAAGAATGGATTTGAAATTGTCACTTCCCTACCCAGGATCCTTTTAACTAGATAAATTACAACTTTGTGTGAAATTAAGAACAAGGAAGGGAAAATTGGAGGCTTTCAAAGAATTTTTGCTTTAACGAGTTGTAGAAAACATTTGAATGAAACTGTTTAATCTATTAAACCTACTAAGATGATACTGAAACTGGTTTATAAATGCACAGACAGGGGGTAAGCATTTGGCTGTCAAGTGTAGTAATCATTCAGTATTTTCTCTTAAGTGAATATTGGTATTTGTGATATACTTGATCGTGCAGGTGACACAAGCCTGTCTGCAAAGCAGGTATGTCCCAGGCAGCAGCAGTGCCAACTTCATTCTGTACCAGCAAGATTTGCATGGTAAAATACAGGTTTGGGTTAATGGTGGTTCATCTGAATGTGCCAAATTGGAGGCTAGCAACTCGTTGAAACACCTAAGTCACTGGCCCCAACTCTTGCTCCCACACAGCCTGTACATGTCAAGTAGCCCATTGAGCACTGAGATGTGGAGGGAAGGGCTTCACGGTGACTTTTCTTTTACTGCCTTTGAGTCTCAGTGGTATGGAGCCAGAAAGCCTGATGGCATATAAAAAGGATGTGCCCTACTTTAAATTGCTTTTCCTACTGAGTAAGAATGTCTCCTAACAAGTAAAATTCCTCAGTGCTCAGATGTATGCAAACAAACAGGATGTGATGATTATACTTGTTGTCAGAAGTATTGAAAGCCACTGCATTGGAAGTCAGAAGGCATTTCTCAAGCAGTTAATTGCAGAAACAAATGGACATGAAATAAGACCAAATCTTGCACAGAGACTGACATGAGCAACACATAAAAGAGCAGAAAATGCAATCCGGATGAGAGCAGGGATGTGATGTTGCGGCATGTTCTGTTAATAATTTTAACTTTTATCTTGCATTATGTTAGACTTCATAATAATGCCAAATAATGGGATGTCTTGATTTCAGTAACGCTGCAGGAAGAGCCAGGTACACAGGTTGCATTATCTGTTGAGAACTATGAGATGCTATTATAGTCTAGTACAGCTATTTAGCTAGACATATTAGATATTAACTGTACTATACCGTATGGAAAACACTTCCAGCAAGAGAGAGCTGCACATCGTGTGGAGTTGGTTTTTTTCTTTACTGTGCTTTCTACACCTCCAGTTTGTTAGCTATTGAGTGCAGCAGGCTGTTTAGGATCTGAAATGCCATCCTTCAACTCTGGTGCCTGGCTATGGCCTCTCCCGGAGACTTGCATCAACACAGTTTCAACTGGGCATGCTGCTCTCCTGCCCTGCTTCCTGATTGCTGTATCCAGTGCCCTCTTCCTCCTTAGAACTTGGCCCAAAGAATGCAGACCATCTTACCAAAAAGCAGAACCAAGTTTGTTGGCAAAGCGTAGAAAGGCAAATACAAAACACCTGCTACAAGGAGGCCATGTGTAGTTCTGTCAAGATGTGGGTGGACAGTGGGGTCAGGGCAATAATGGGTCATGCAGTCAGGAAGCAAGGGCCAGGGTCGAAGACCCTGATTGGGGATGGGAGTCAAGGCAAGGAGAGCAGTTTTGAATCCGAATGGAGGCCAAGGTGAGAAGCTGAATTGCAGCCCAAGTTCACAGCCAGGATCAGAAGCCAGGGAGTCAGTCCTTGGGAGGGCAAGGTTGAATAGATGGGAACAGGCAGGGTTGCAGAACAAAGTTGGGGAGCAAAAAGCTAGAAATCAAGATTAGGTTTGTAGCAAGAAAGGGAGCAAGGCAGGGCTGCAAGGGAGACAAAATGGAGACGGGAGGAAGTGGGGGCACAAGAACTAGGAGAGTTCTACCTAGTTCCTTAAGGTTGCTGCTGTGGCCTTTTGCGTGACCCAAGCATACTGGTGCAGAACCCTGGAGATGTTGGGTAAAGGTTGGGGTTGAGCAGGTTTTAGCTCACGATCTGTAGCATCCTTGCTGCAGCCACAGTTGTCGTCGTCCATGGGCCAGTGACTCTTGTTCCTCCAGGGCTTCCTGTGCATTGCAGTGCTTCACCATACTTACGTTAATCATTACATCAGCCAAGTCATGCCCAAACACTCATCCTGTCCACAATGGGTGTTTTAGACAAGGGCCTCCCCACCCCGTTACCCACGTGTCATGCATGTTGCAGGGCTGCATAGGGTGCCAATGTGGCCGTGCAACATGCATAATGGGTGGGGAGGCACTTGTCTAAAAACAACCATGTAGCACACTTACAGGAACCACTCTCACAATACAGTTAAGAAGACAGCCATAATTAACAGCACCAAACTCCTGGACGATGCACCCAGTCTAAGGCACATGTGGCTCTCACCCCCACCACCACCTTGGATGACTTGTGCTGTTACTTTGTTTAGAAAAGAGTTTCACACAAGAAATAAACCACTTTAAAATTCAGAATGGTGCTGGTTTTAGCACTTCTCTATCTGAAGGTGGGGGCCCCAACTTTAACCTATCATGTACCCTATGTCCTACAGCCCTGATCCTTTGACCTGGTGTCTTCCCTCCTAAAACTATCTGATGATGGTGAATCTACTAGCTGACCTAGTATTGTGTGGTGATTTGAACACTTGTCCACCAGGAAATGAATGGAGATTACTAAACTCCGTTACATGTAAGATAGAGGAAAGCCACCTGATGTCGTGGGGAATTCTAGATATTATTAGCCTGACAATGTCAAAGCCTGCAACCTTTAAATCCAAGGTTTCTAATGGGCAAAGTAGTGGCCCGGTGGCTTCTTGTAGAAGTGTAGCTTCTTGAGATGCCTTTATAAATCAGGAATAATTGTAATGGTGGTGGAGTTAAAACCATTGTAAAATGAGCAGAATCAGTCCTTTAGGAAGTAGGAAGAATAACATTAAAGGCCAACATCTAGAACCACAACTTCAGATTCTGGGGAGGCAAGTTCAGCCCCTCATCATTCTAGGACTGGTGAGCTTCACTCTACCCAATAAATGGTGACTTCTTCATATCTTATGGTAGCCGTAGGTCAGCCAGGAGCTTCCTTTTGTATGAGTCTGCCCATCAAGTTCACACAGAGGCATTTCAGGTAGCTGCCCCATAACTTGGACAAGACTGATGGTTGGACATGGAGGGGAGTGAGATGCCCATTGTTGATAAGGTACAGCCTCTCCTGGTTACTCAAGTTTGTAGCCTTGGGGTGCTCCTGGATCCTGAGCTGCGTCTGGAACATCAGGTCGTAGCTTTGGCTGGGAGTGCCTTTCACCAAGTTCTGGTGAGAAGGCTATGCCCTTTCAGATAGGGATCTGGGCACCATCATTCATGCCTTCATTATCTCAAGGCTCAACTACTGCAGTGTACTCTGTGTGGAGCTGTCCCTGAAGACTGCTTGGGAGCTGCAGCTTGCACAGAACGTGGCAGCCCACCTCTTGATTGGGGTGGGTCATCGGAAGTACATAACATCGGTGTTTCAAAGTCTGCGCTGGCTGGTTGCTACTAGTGTTCCAGGCACAATTTAAGGTGCTGGTTTTACCTTCCTCCATGGTCTCTTCAGATCAGCATAGCGTGCACCCTCTTGCAAGTGTCATCCTTGGCCCAGGCCAATATGGCCCAGGCATGTAGAGAGATGTTCTCAGTGGCTGCTCCACAGCTTTGGAACTCCCTTCCCCTGGAGGTTCACTTTGAGTGTCTTCCAGAAGCAGTGTAAGACTAATTTATTCGACCAGGCATTTAACAAGCAGGGGTAGATCCTGAAGGGATATTAGTATTTTATGGATTAGTATTTTATGGATTTTATTTTGTATATTTATCTTTTTATGATAACCACCCGGAGCCTTAGGAGATAAGGTGGGATTTTAAAAATTAAGTAAATAAAGATGTAACTCCTTTCTCCCTCTGTCTCCGGCTAATCCTCCACATGGGTAGCTCTGCGGATTGCTGCCAGGAGGCAGAAGAAGAAAGATTTCCAATGTGCATGCGTGCAGAGCTAGCCCCGACTCTCATCAGTCCGTCTTCTGCCTTTGGGCTGTCGGGATCGCATCTAGTTCTCCCTGAACCTAGAGAGAGAAAGAAAAGGAAAACAGTTAGAAAGAGACTTGTCAGCCCGCACGAGATCAGGGCGAGTGGCAGCGAGCAGGCGAGGCATTAAGGGCAGCGGAATCCCCAAAGCTCAGGTGACCGCAGAAGCCCGTCCAGTTCCCTCGCACGGCACCTGAGAATGGGGGAGCAGGGGGCGACAACTGCAGCATCTTCCTCTTCCCCCCACCCCCCCAGCCTCACCGGAACGAGGCCAGTGAGTCTCCTCACCCCCCCCAGGGAACAGCACCGCACAGCAGGAGCCGATCCCAGCCGCAGCACGTCTCCCTAGCAGCAGCGGGCAGCCACATGGGCAGCTATGTAGGAGACTCAAGGGAGCGGAGCGCAGCAAGCAGCAGCAGACCAGGAGAGCGCGCAAGTAGACATGCCATTCCTGGCTGCAACAATGGGAAGAGACTGCAAGCCCTAGACAAGCTATGTGATTTGCAGAGAGGGGGCCCCATAACAACCCCTCCCCCTCCCCTAAGTTGCCCAGAGGAAGAGCGGGAAAAGCTTCTCGCAAGGCGGGATGCAAAAGAGCAAAGACCCCACAAGGGGGCGCCATAGCAAGACTGTTGGAATCCTCCCCCTCTTCTGAGGACAGTGCTCAGGAGACACAGACCAAAACGCGCAGAGATCAGGCGCAGGCAGAGTTAGCCTCTAACTCGAAACAAGAGTCGGGGCAGGAGTGGGGTGAAGGCTCGAGTTTCTATGATCCTTGCCCAGACCCCAGGGAAAGGGATAGACAGTTCCCTTTCTCCTACAGGGAGAAGTTCTTAGCACAGGTGACCAAGCCCCTCCAGTTAAAAGAAAGGCCAATAAAAGAGGACTCCTCTGACTCACAGGAGGAAGAGGAGAAAGACTACATTCCATCCCTCCATGGGAAAGGGGCACGGTTACCCCTAGATAACGTTTTTGAAAAACTAGTCCTAGAGAAGTGGAAACACCCTGACAAGGCCCATAGGATGAACAGGATGCAATCCTCCCTGTACACCACCTCAAGGAAGAAGGAACCAATATTTAAAAATTCAAAGGTAGGCGCAGCAGCAAACTGCCTTCCCCACAGAGGGGGAAGGCTATGCTAAAGACCCCACAGATAGGGCTATAGATGCAGCCCTTCGCAGGGGGTTAGATATAATGTTCACCTTTAACGAGGAAGCCGAAAAATCCATCTCCCGCTTTCTCTCCCTGACCACCTCCTTCGATCTCCGACTCGACCGACTCCCCCACCCATACCGATGGCCACTTCCTCGACCTCATCTTCTCCTGATTGCTCTCTTGCTGACCTCTCCTTTGATCCCTGCACTAATTCTGATCACTTCCTCGCCTCCTTCAGCCTCTCCCACCGACCCCCCTTCTCCTCCCCCTCTCTGCGCCCCTTCCGCAATTGCAAGCTTTCATCCCCATGGAGTTTGCCACCGCCTCTATCCCCTCTCCCCCCCTGTTTTCTCTTCCTCCTCCCCTGACTTCATCTCCGCTCTCAACACCTCTCTCTTTCCTCGACCCTTGACTCTCTTGCCCCCGTCTCTTCACGCCCCATCCAGCCCCAAAACCCCTGCCCCTGGCTCACCCCCAACATCTGCTTCCTCCACCCGAGCTGCCGAACGCCTCTGGCGCAAATCCCGCTCGCTCCCTCCCTGACTTCCTCCACTACAAATTCTCCCTCTCCTTGGCTATCTCTCTAGTCAGACAACGCTATTATGCCTCTAGGATTGAATCTTTCTCTTGTGACCCTCGCCTTCTCTACTTTCAACTCCCTTCTTAAACCCCCCTGCCCTCCTCCGCCCTCTTCCCTTGCTACTCAGGATCTTGCATCCTTCTTCACCTCAAAGATTGACAAGATCCGTCGGGACATTGCCTCCCACCCACCTCCTCCTCCTGCTCCCGTACCACCCCCTCACCCTCTCCTCACATCCTTCCCTCCTGCCTCACTCAAGGAAATCACTCTGCTCTCCTCATCCAACCCCTCCACCTGCCCACGTGACCCGATCCCCTCCCGCCTCCTGACCTCTATTGCTCCCACTGTGACCCTCCCCACTTCTACATGTCATCAATCTCTCCCTTTCCACAGGCTCCTTCCCCTCTGTTTTCAAGCATGCTACTGTCTCCCGCATCCTCAAAAAGCCCACCCTAGACCCATTTGACCCCTCTAGTTACCGGGCAGTCTCCCTCCTTCCCTTTGCCTCAAAGCTTCTGGAACGTGTCATCTACTCCCACTGCCTGGACCTCCTCTCTGCCAACTCCTCCCTGGACCCTCTCCAGTCCGGCTTCCGCCCCCTCCACTCTACTGAAACTGCCCTGGCCAAGATCACCAATGATCTACTTGTCGCTAAATCGAAGCGCCACTACTCCGTTCTTGTCCTCCTTGACCTCTCTGCTGCCTTTGACACTGTCGACCACTCGCTCCTCTTGGACTCGCTTTACTCTTTGGGCTTCCGTGGCTCTGTCTTTGACTGGTTCTCCTCCTACCTCTCTGACCGCTCCTTTAATGTCTCCCTCCCCGAGTCGACCTCCCCCTCCCTTCCCCTCTCGGTTGGGGTTCCCCAAGGTTCTGTCCTTGGCCCTCTCCTCTTCTCTATCTACACCCTGTCCCTTGGCGAAATTATTGCCTCCCACGGATTCCAATACCATCTCTATGCTGATGACACCCAACTCTATCTCTCTACCCCCTCTCTCTCCTCCTCTATCCGCTCACGCCTCGTCGACTGCCTCTCTGATATCTCCGCCTGGATGTCCCGACGTCAACTCAAGCTCAACATGGCCAAGACCGAACTCCTCATTTTTCCTCCCTCCCCTTCCTCTCCCTCTAACCTGACCATCTGCATCGATGGGGTCACCATCCATCCTGTTCTCCAAGCCCGCAGCTTGGGCTTCATCTTTGACACGCACCTCTCTTTTAAACCTTACATTGACTCTGTGGCCAAATCCTGCCGATTCGCTCTCCACAACATTGCCCGCATCCGCCCCTTTCTCTCTATCTCCTCGGCCAAAATCCTTGTTCATGCCATGGTTATCTCTCGCCTCGACTACTGCAACCTCCTACTTGCTGGCCTCCCTCGCTCTCACCTGTCCCCCCTTATCGCAATCCAAAACTCCGCTGCCAAGGTCATTCACTCTGCCCGTCGCTTCGACCATGTGCAGCCTCTCCTCCTCTCCCTTCACTGGCTCCCCCTTCCTGAACGTATCCTGTTTAAACTTCTGGTTTTCATGTTCAAATCGCTCCACGATCAAGCTCCCCCTTACCTCTCGGACCTAATCTCCCTACGCACTCCTGCACGCGCTCTCCGCTCTTCCTCTGTCCCCTCCCTCACTCTCCCTCATTTCTCCTGCTCACCTAATCACCTTCGACCCTTCTCCCTTGCTGCCCCCCATGCCTGGAACTCCCTCCCTACCCACATCTGCCTTGCCCCCTCCCTCCGCTCTTCAAATCCCTCCTCAAGACCCACCTGTTCCTCGCTGCCTTCCCCAATCCCTGCTAGACGTTCCCATATACCTACTGTCTGCCCTTTTCTGCAGACTGCTGCAACCTGACTGTAACGAAGCCAAGCACACGCATCTGAGTCTTCGCACCTGCTTGAATGTTTGTCTGTCTTCTCCCCTGTCTCTCCCACTGTCTCCTCTCACTGTCTCCCCCTCCTTGTCTTTTAGATTGTAAACCACAGGCAGGGACCACGTCTATGTCTATGTTCTGTACAGCACCAGGTCACACGACTGGCGCTATATAAATGATTATAATAATAATAATTAATAATAATTAATAGCCTCTTATGTAGCATGGGCTCTACTCTCCTGGATGCAGGAGGCTCAGAACCCAGAAATCTCAGATAAAGAGCTCAAGTTATTTCCTCATGCATTACGCTGGCAGCAGTCTTTTTGGCAGATGCCACTATGGACGCCATGGGCTGGTCAGCACGCGCCCTGGCAAGCTCGGTCTCAGCAAGAAGGAGACTGTGGCTCAGATCGTGGCAGGGGGATGTCGCAGCCAAAAATCTGTTCATTTCAGCTCCCTATAAAGGACTGAAACTGTTTGGAGTGTGTCTGGAAAAGATACTAGCGGACGCTAGCGAAAAATCCAAACACAAGACCCTACAGCAAGTGGGGACAAAGAAGAGATTTTTTCGAGGCACCTCGTTCAGGCCTAGGGGTGGATTCTACGCATTTAGGCAATTTCAGGGACAATCCAGGGAGGCATCAGGAAATTTTCCTTTTCACAATAGAAATAATAGACAGGTTCCTCGGTTCGATAAGCAGAAACCAAGAGGCACTCCTCCAACCAGCATAAGCAGGACTCCTGACTATCTGGAGCTTCTAGAAGTAGGGGGCAGGCTGCAGCTTTTCTCAGGGTGCTGGGAAGAGTCAATCTCAGACGCATGGGTGCGGGGATGCGTGGCCCAGGGCTACCACATAGAGGTAACGTCCTGTCCCAGGCAGAGATTCGTTGCATCCCCAGTAGCAGGAAAACCCAAAAAGCATATAACCATGATAGACGAAATTCAGAGACTTCTAAACATCAGGGCCATAGAACCAGTTCCTCCAGAGCAGGTGGGACAGGGGTTGTACTCAATTATATTTCTAGTACCCAAGAAATTAGCCTCCTGGATGGCGGTGCTCGATCTGAAACTCCTAAACAAGACGGTGAAGGCTCAGAAATTCAAAATGGAAACGGTAGCATCCATTTGCCAAAGCCTGAGGGAGGGGAACTGGATGGTCTCGCTCAACCTCAGGGAAGCATACCTCCATATCCCTATTTGACAACCGCACAGGAGGTGGTTCCGCTTTTGTTATCAGCACAAACACTACCAGTTCAGAGCCTTTCCATTCGGCCTGTCATGGGCACTGAGAACCTTTACCAAAATCCTCTTTCCCCGAGTCGCAAATCTCAGGAAGGAAGGGATACACTTATACCCCTACCTGGACGATCTCCTGATCAGAGCTCAATCCTCCCATGAAATTCTAGAGGACCTGAACAGGACCATGCAGTACTTGGACTTTCATAGGTTCCTAGTCAACAGGGAGAAGAGCCATCTCACCCCTACTCGCAGGCTGGAACACCTGGGGGTAATTCTCGATACAGGCTTAGGAGTCGCCTTCATTCCGCCATCCAGACAAAACAAGATAAGCCCGCTGATACTACTTCTACACCGTCGCAGAAGAATGAGGCTCAAGACACTGGCCCAACTCCTAGGTCTGCTGATATCATGCACCAGGCAAGTACAGTGGGGTGGGTTCCACCTCAGACCCTTACAGCAGCTGCTGCGTCCTATGCAAGAAGAGCTCACACTAGGACTCAACCCATGGGTGACAATCCCCTGGGGGTTTGGACAATTAATGTCTTGGTGGTCAAGAACAGAAACCTTCGCCACAGGAACACCACTGACAGAACCAACTCAAGAGGTGGTCACAACAGATGCCAGCCTCACGGGATGGGGAGCTCACTTTGGGACCCGGTCAGTCCAGGGGCTCTGGAGCGAGAGAGAGAGAGAGGTTGCAGTATAAACTTCCTGGAACTCAGGACTATCAGGCTGGCACTGAAACAACTATCACAGAGCTTCACCAATCACCACATCCTAGTCTACACAGACAACACAACAGCCAAGGCCTATGTGAATCACCAGGACAGGTCCAGAACTCCCTCCCTACACAAAGAAGCAGTGAAACTATTTACCTGGGCGCAGAAGAACCTACACTCCCTGAAGGCCCTACACATCAAAGGACAAGACAACAGACAAGCAGACTGGCTCAGCCACAGAACGATAGACCCACACGAATGGGCTCTACACACGGAGGTCTTCAAGTATCTGGTGGCGAGATTTGGACTTCCAATATTGGACCTATTCACCAGTCAAGAAAGCATGCAGGTACGGAGCTTCATGACCAAGAGTCCTTGCAGGGCAGCAGTAGCAGTGGACGCACTGAATCAACCATGGCCAAGAGGGCTGCTTTATGCATTTCCGCCCATCCCGCTGATAGCGAGAACAGTGGCAAAATGCATAAAGGAATAGGCCCAGATGATTCTGATAACTCCATGGTGGCCCAGAAGACCATGGTTTTCAAACTTGATAGAGCTCAGCCACACACAAGAGATTCTACCATTGAGAGCAGACCTATTCACCCAGGGCCCTCTAACATGCGAAAACCTTCATAGTTTAAGGCTGACAGCGTGGCGCTTGAGTGTTCAGCCCTGAAGAAGAAGAGATACTCAGAAGTAGTCCTCTCAACCCTGCAGCAGTCCAGATGACCTGCGACCAGGAAGTTATATGGGGCTACCTGGAAAACCTTTACTCTATGGGCAATGGAGAAGGGCTACGATCCCTGTAGAGTGGAGATTGCATCCATCCTACAGTTTCTGAAAGAGGGTCTGGACAAGGGTCTGAAACCCAACACCCTGGCTAGGCAGCCAGCGGCAATTGACTCAGTGCTTAGGGCAGTAGCAAATAGGCAGGTCTCATCACACAGGGATGTCAAATGGTTCTTGAAGGCAGCGAGGGCGATATCCCCCCCCACCCCGTTATTCATAGATGTCCCTCATGGAGTTTGAGCCTTGTTCTGGATGCCCTAACCAGACCCCCTTTTGAACCTTTAAGGCATGATTCCTTATACATACTATCCCTTAAGGTGGTATTCTTAGTGGCAGTGACCTCAGCTAGAAGGGTATCCGAATTGGGGACCCTATCTATGGAGGAGAACTTCTGTTCCTTCCAGGAGCAATCGGTGGTCCTCCAGGTAGACCAGGCCTTTATCCCTAAGGTAAACTCGAATTTCCATAGGGGCAAGGAAATAATTTTGCCCTCCTTTTTGTCTCAAACCTTCTCACCCAAAGGAGAAGGTATGTCACACGTTAGATGTCAGGAGAGCGCTAAAGATTTACCTGAATAGGACTCAGGGTCTCAGGTCTACTACAGCTCTGTTTATAAATATCAGACTGGGTGGGGGAGGATCGAAGGCTTCTAAAACTCGCCTGTCGAAATGGGTAAAAAAAATGCATCACAGAGGCATATAAGGCTAAGAATAGGGTTCCACCCATTCAGATTTGGGCACACTCGGTAAGGAGTGCAGCTACTTCCTATGCCTTTAAGGCAAGGGCTTCCTATGAAGAGAGATGCAGGGCAGCAAGGTGGTCATCCCTGCACACCTTTGTCAGGCATTGCAAGCTGAATGTGTTCAAGTCTGCAGAAGCGGCGTTTGGCAAAAGGGTGCTGCAGGCAGTGCTGGACTCACCTAGCACTGTTTGCTCCCACCCTGAGGGATCTTAGGGGCTCGGGTACATCCCCTGCAGAGGATAAGCTGGAGACAGAGGGAGAAAGGAGAATTGGTTACCTACCTCGGTGAATTCCTTTCTCCTCTGTCGATGGATAATCCTCCAGCCCTCCCTGGAAAACAGCGCAAGAGGCTACAAGTTCTGCAGTTTTGGATAGGTCAAAAGGATTCCGGATCGGTTAGTTGAGTCCCTACGTTTAAGGGTTTTTCGGGGAAAGTGTGTTTTTTAAAAAAAAGAGAGTGAGAGAGAGAGAGAAGATCGAGTTAGCATGTGTGTGGATTAACCTGTTGTGAGTTGGAAGTGTTCTAGATGATACAGAGACCAGCCCTTGGCTTGGATATGAACTGATGAGAGTCGGGGCTAGCTCTGCACGCATGCGCATTGGAAATCTTTCTCTTTCTGCCTCCCAGTGGCCATCCGCAGAGCTACCCATGTGGAGGATTATCCGTCGACAGAGGAGAAAGGAATTCACCGAGGTAGGTGACCAATTTTCCTTTCTCCCTTCCCAAGCCAGCTTATCTTCTGGAGACAATGGGTATTTTCAGACGTTACGAGATCACGGTGAACCACGGTGAATACCCACCTGTGGTCACCGTGTCTCAAACGTCTGTTTGGCGGCCGCCAGATGTTCGCCACGGTCAATACCCACAAGGGGTCAATTTGAACCACGCTTCCCGGGCTAGCCGGGGGAATGTCCCAGGAAGCGTGGTCAAAAAGATCCCCAGCGGGGACCCAAAAAAAGTAACGTCTGGCTGCGTGCCACGGCCCGGGATCACCGGTGGGATCCCGGGCCGTGGCGCATCCGGCCCGACGCGGCGGCCGCATTGGCCCCGCCGCCCGCCCGTCTCCCCGGAGGGTGGGTGTCGGGGTGCGTGGAGGCCGCATGGCCGCACGTTGCGCCGCGCGGCCCCGCCCCCTCCCAGATTCCCCGCCAGGATCCCCCCGGCACGTCTGATATGGCGTGATGGGGTGACCCCGGCGGGGAATGAATGGGCTGTTTTCGGTACGGGGCCAAGCAGGCCCCTAACGTCTGAAAACACCCAATGAAACTTTTTTATTTGACCAGGCATTCAGCAATCAGGGATACAGTTTGGCAAGGTTTGATGATGGATTTTAACTGGTTTTATTTACGTCTACTTATTATATATGATTTTTTGTGTTGTATCCTTACCTGAAGCCTCATGATAGGGCAGGGTATTTTAAAGAAAATGTGGATCTTTTGAACAAGACCTTAAAACAGGATTGTAGATATTAACAATGACACAGCACTTTTCACTGGGGTTCAACATTTGAGAAAATGTCCTTTTCCCCCCTCTGTCCTATGCTGAGGATGCCAGGAGCTGATTACTGCCCTCTACCTAAACCTGTTGTGAACTTCAAGGAAATGAATTGTAATTTACTAAAAAAAAAATATTTTATACCTTCTGCTGCTCCCATGGCTTGTATTTCTACACAAGAGACAACATGCAGATTTAAGGTTTGATCTAGCTCCCAAAACTTTCTATAGGAGCAGAAATAAGCTTGAACAGATCATAGTGCTTCGTGATTAGGGTTATCTTGCTTACTCCGCTCTCGCACAGGTTTTACACACTTGCTTAACCACACTGGCTTTATGGAGTTATTGTTGAAATCCGAGTGTGGTCCAACATCGCTACTGAAATGCAGGCAATTTTGGATTTCACTGTAATTATAGGGCAGCTGTTCTGTAGTAGTGACCCAGATTATTTAAGAATATTGATACTGGGTTAACTAACCCAGTTGTATGACACTGGGTTAGAAAAACTGTCGGCCTAGTCCAGCATCCTGTTCTCGCATGGCCAAATTTGGTTGCTTCAAAAAAGTGCACAATAAGGTCATACTGGAGTGATTCATTTCCTGCTATTGCCTTCCAGTCCCCAGCTGAGGTTGTCTCCTTGGTTGAACTTGAACATAATAGCCATATATTAAGCTATTCTCTAGGAACATATCCTATCAGTTTTTGAACCCAGTTATGCGAATGACCTTCACAACATTCCCCTGGCAATAAGCCCCACATGTTAATGGTATGTTGTGTGGAAAAGTAATTTTTTGTTGAATTTAAAACTGATGCTAATGAATTTAATCAGGCTCTAGTATTTTAAGGGTAAACAGATCTCTATTTACTTGCTCTGTACCACTTATGGTTTTGTAAATGTCTATCGTATCCCCTGCAAGTCATCTTCTAAGTAAATTTTTGTATTGCACAAAAACTGCCTTCCCCTTATTTTGAATTTTGCACACGAGACATACAAAAGCCCAGAGATTCTCCTCCTCAGTTCAGCCCCCATAAATGCAAGAGAAGCAAATATTTTCTGCCTGCAATAAAAAAATAATATTATTTTGGCTTGTTTTGTGTTCTTTTCTCTTCCTGTGTCTGTTTGTACTGGCATGAAGTGAAGTACAGTATTATAAAAGGAGAAAGGGGGAGGGGAAAACATAAAGATTATTACTAACACTGGATATTTGGATTTTCATGTTTACAGTTGTAAAGAACTTTAGTAGTAGAAATAACATCATAAATCATTTTTAAACAAATCACAGTTGCTATTAAATGATAAAGGAATATCTAAAACACAGAAATCTCTGCTAAAATTATTCCAAGTTCAAAAAGAGTATATTAAATTTCTAGGAGTTAATTTCACAAAAAATACTAATCAACTATACAAGAGTAATTACTTACATTTGGGCACACATGGAGAAAACTGAATTGTTCTTGGATGGGAAAAATAAATATAATTAAAATGCAGTTCCTTCCAAAAGTGCTATATACAATACAAGCTTTGTCAACAGTTACCGAAAGAATTTCCCCAGAAATTTTATAAGATAATAACCTTTATCATTTGGGATAAAAAAAAGCCATGGGTTCGGAGAACAATCCTCACGACTCACACAGAAAAAGGAGGTTGTAATTTACCAGATTTAAAACTTTACCACAGTGCCTCAATTTTGAAAACTATTAAAATATGGTACAATGCAGATAAAAAACCAAGTTGGGGTAATATTGAAAAACAAATATTGGAAATTGGGGATATTAAAGTAATTCTGGATCAGGCCCCTATTTTAAGTAGAAAATTAAAAGAGGATAGTAACCATCCGTTTGCCAGAGTGGCAATAAAAGCATGGCAAAAGTACCAATGTAAGTTAGAATTAGTGCAAGGGAAAACACAGTATACACACCTATTGCTAACACCAGAATGCAGTGGTCCCAAGAAGAGCAAAAAAGCCTGGACAGATGGAAAGAGAAAGGGGTATTTAGAGCAATGCCTTTGTTTGTAAATAATCAATTAAAAAAGATGGATACTTTAGAAACCGCATTGAAAGAGAAGGTTAATTTTGGCTCTGTAGTAAATTACATTTTTTTTTTAACAATTCCAAAGATAAAGCCCACCACGCTAGACAAGTCCATGAGTTAAAAACAATATTATTTAACCACACATCCAGCGTGAAACTATTATCAAGGATTTACTCAATTCTTAGGAACGCATTTAACTTTCCAGACATTGAATATATCTCTATATGGGAAGATGACCTTAAAATAGAAATAACAAATTAAAAGATTAAACAAATATGAATGAATGAATGAATATTTTTTATTAAGCATAGCCATAGACCATTGCATAAGTCATACAAAACATACATACAGTACTATAAAGCAATTTACTAGCAGCCAACCTACATGACTTTCAAAACAAGTACGTAAAACAAGTAATAAATACAAAATAAAATACAAGGAATAAAATAATAGACTTCAAAAAGTCACTCCATAACGTCAACACGCTTGAACTCCAAAAGTTCTGCCGTACCTGAAAAGCCTGTGTCCAATAATTAGCCACCATTTTAGTAATCTCATGCTCCGTATCTTGAAGGGCCAACAGCATCAGCTCATATTCCCCCCTCCCTGGGAATTTATCCAAAAAAGTGGACAACAATTTTCTCCTTATGCCATCATATAGCCTACAGCTGATCAAAATATGTTGTGGGAACTTAGCGATAATATGACCAAATGGACACAGTCTATCACCATATGGAACTCCCCCCCTGCCTTCCCTCAAGCATTTTAGAAGGGAGGGTGTGAACCTTGCTGCCATGAATAAAAATTTGCCTCGTGGGGAAATAGCTGTTGCTAAATATGCTGCTGACTCCCCGCTGCTCGGAACCCACTAAAGGTAATCCTTCCTATGTTGAGTGTTTCTTACAATAGCCACATCGTTTTGCCAGGCGATATCCTTGACTCTTGTAATAGTCACTGCCTGCGAGAGGTCTTTTTTCATATCAGAGAACCTCAACCTATCAAAAAAAAACCTTCTCCCGCATTCTGCCATCGATTCTTATGGGAATCCTTCATGAGGAATCTAAGCAGCCCCTCTTCCCCACTTTTAAACAATTTGCACCAAAACTTTATAGCCCCAAGCCTTAAACAAATATGGAATTATATGATAAAATGCTCATCTTCTTTAATGATCAAAGAGTCACAAATTAAACTTAAGATGGTACTCTACTCCAGAAAATTATTATAAAATTAATAAAGACTATTCGATACTATGCTGGAGGCAGTGCGGAGAAAGTGGAACATATTTCCACTGCTGGTGATCATGCTCCAAATTATCTACTTTCTGGCACAAGGTATGGAAAGCAACTACAGAAGCTACAGGTACAGACTTACCATTCCAGCCTGAGATAGCTCTTCTAGGGCTATAGCCAGAATCAGCAATTCCTACGATTAGAAAGCAGACATGTCAGATACTTCTGTTGGTGGCTAGGCTATATACACCATTACCAAAGAATGGAAAACAGTAACGGGACCATATTTGGACCAGACCAAATGGATCTAGTATTTGATCTCGATGGAGAGGATCTCAGCAGATTTTAAAGACAATCTGGAAGAATTTTACTCTATTTGGAATCCATGCTGGACAGTGATTACAAAGCATTAAGATGGAGAAATTGAAACATGCAATATTTCTGAAAGAAATATAAACCTCTGTAATGGAGAAAGGGAAATGAAACTATTGTCACCTATGGTTATAGTTTTGTTTGGTTATGTTTGTTGAAATATGTTTGTATTACAGCAGTTTACCTGGCACTGTACAATCAGTAGTTATAGACAAGTCCCTACCCCAAAGGGGATATTATTATTCCGCCTCGCCCGGGGAACCTCCAAAAAGGCTCCCACGGACGATCTCAAGGGTCGCATGGGCACATGGGGAGTGAGGCAGTTCTGCAGATAAGCAGGGCCCAGGCCGTGAAGGGCTTTAAAGGTTAAAACCAGCACATTGAACCTGGCCCGGTGTTTTATAGGCAGCCAGTGCAGAGCCCGCAGCACCAGTGTCATGTGCTCCTGCGACTCACTCCCGTCAGGAGATGGGCTGCAGCATTCTGCACTAGCTGCAGCCTCCGGACCAGCTTCTCGGGCAGCCCCACGTAGAGCGCATTGCAGTAATCCAGCCTCGAGGTGATAAAGGCATGGATGAGAGTGGCGAGGTCGGAGTCTGAGAGATATGGCCAAAGTCGCCGGACAAGGTGTAACTGCTGAAATGCACTCCCTGCCACGGCCACAACCTGAGATTCCAGGCTGAGCCGCGAATCGAGGAGCACACCCAGCCTCCGTACTTTAGAAACCATGAGAGGGCGAACCCCCCCCCCCAACAAGAGGAGATTCAACCACCCCCAGGTCCCCCAAGCCCTTGCCTACCAACATCACCTCCGTCTTGTCAGGATTCAATTACAGATGGCTCGACTTCATCCAAGCCCCCACAGCTGACAGGCACTGGGAAAATAAGGAGGCTGCATGGCCTGGGTCGATGGAGAGGTAGAGCTGAGTGTCATCAGCATACTGATGACACTGCATGCCCTGAAACCCCTTCACAATCTCCCCTAACGGCTGCATATAGATGTTAAACAAGAGGGGGGACAGAATGGCACCCTGCAGGACTCCACACGTGAGGTCCCGGGGGGAAGACGTATACTCCCCCAAGACCACCCGGTGAGTTTTCCTGGCCAGGAACAAACAAAACCAGTCCAAGACCGTTCCCCCAATCCTGGCACAGTCCCGCAGGCGAGTCACCAACACCTCAAGATTGACTGTGTTGAATGCAGCCGAAAGGTCTAGCAGGACCAGTAAAGTCTGACGACCCTGGTCCAATGCCAAACGGAGATCGTCAACCAAGGCCGAGGCCATCTCCGTACCATACCCAGGCCGAAACCCAGAATGGGAGGGATCAAGGAACCGGTGCGGTCCAGATGTTCCTGGAGCTGCCGTGCCACAGCCCGTTCAATAACCTTCTCAATTTAAAAGGCTGTTCCATATGAGAGCAACCGATATTGCCCGCCAGGAAGGCCTGGCAGTAGATTGGAAAGTTGCGCCCTGGTACTCTCGCTTTAAACAAACTCATAGATTTGCGGTTTATCTGGATCAACTTAAATCCTCCTCTCTTCGTAGGAGCTTTGTATGCTTGTGATTGCAGCAATTCTGCTCAGCGGTCTTGCTAGGCAGTTATGCTGGCCAGCCTTATGCAAACCGCATCTGCATTTATAAAGCTGTGGCCGTGGAAGATCTTCCTCATGTCTTGTTCCATTGCCCCCTGTATGAGGACATTAGGGTGCTTTGGATTAACCCACTGCTGATGGGGAAGGAACATCTCCCATCTCACCTCGGAATTCAATCCCTCCTGTTTAATGATTCAGAAAATAGGACTAACTGGGTAGCTTATTTTGCATATTTAGCAGCTAAGATCAGGGAGGAAGCCTCCTGAAGGATAAAACACAGTTGAGCAGATTAAGGATTGCAGGTGTAGAGCTTTAGTATGACCTCTGATACATGTTCTAACAGCAGTAACTGCGGATACATGCCTGACGCTGCTTAATTGGTATAGTTTCTTTTACTATTTTAAAGTTCAGTATGGTTTTTATTATATGGTTAATTTAGATGATTGTATTTGTTATATGGTTTGCATTGGAGTATATTGGATTGTATTTGTTATATGGTTTGTATTGGCGTATATTTTTTTACTTTGGGCCATGGCCAAAGCTAGTTCTGCTAATAACTAACTACTAAAATTAATTAATATTATCATTAAATTAATTATTAAAATGAGCAATTCAACTTTATTAGTTTATTTATATAAAGTAGCTTAGTGACCGAAATCTAAAGCTTTGTTTTGCTGGTATTTCTGCCTGTTCAGGCGAGAAGGGCAGCCAGTGGGAGGCGGGGAGCGTTTAGCCCCGTTATCAATGAGGAAGCATTTGTAGCGCAAGCAAGAACGGAAATTTCACCTCTTGGGCGCCACCCATTGCATGGCTTAATAAGTTCCACCGACCAATCAGCGGAGATCTCAAGCGCTCGTTACTGATTGGTTGTCAGAGCTGGAGCCGGTACCGCCTCTACGCGCACATAAACACATCGATTTGAGCCGGTACTAGGACCCAACGGCCATCTGTGGTCTGTTTCCCACATCAACCAATCACGGGACGGAAGTAGCCAGATAGGCGGGAACTTTGCTTAATCGACAGCAAGACGAGCCTACCGCGGAGCAGATGGCTGCGAGGCGGTTTCGCAGAAATGGCCGGCGGCGGGGCTGGGGCGGGTGATTTCGAGCAGTGGCGAGAGCCAGGATGGGAGGGGTTAACGACGCGAGCCGGATCCAGGCGGCAACCCCGCCGCTGCCTGAGGAGCCAGACGAGGAGTCCTGGGAGGAGGTGCCGCCGCCGGCCGGCCTCGCCGCGGGGAGCTGGGGGGCGCTCGCAGGGACCATGTTGGGGAAAGGGGCCGGCGGTGGCGGCGGCGGAGGGGCGAAGCTAGTCAAGCCCTCCTTCGTTTCCTACGTCAGCCCGGAGGTGAGCGCTGCGCCGGGGTGGGGCGAGGCGGGAGGGGCTGGGGGAGCGAGGCCCGTGGAGCGGGCTGGGCGGGGTTGGTTTGGGGGCGCTGCAAAGGGGAGGCTGGGCTGGGTGGGGTTGCGGGTCAGGACAGCGTCTGGCCCCAGGCGAGTCTAGGGAAGCTGTTGGGGGTTAGGCTGGGCAGCGAGGGGGGGCGAGGTGGGGTGGTCGGGCTGGCTGAGGCGGCGCAAGTGACGCTGTTTAGCGGGGAAAGGGAACTCGAGCATAAAATTCTGACCGATTCTCGGTAACTTGTGATCGATCACTAAAATCTGCTGCTTTATCTGAGCATTGGGGGGGCAGTGACTGTAACCCCAATAGGCTCCAGGAGCATCTTGGCTACGTCTGTTCCCTTGATCCCTTTCAGTCTGGCTTCCACCCAGGTCATGGCACGTTGGAGACGGCACTTGTGGCTTTGGGAGAGGATCGCTGCCGCGAGAAGGGTCAGTTGACCCCGTTAGATCTTTCGGCATCGTTTGATACAGTTGACTATGAGATGTTGGTGACGCGCGTGCGGGACTGTTCCCGAATGGCTCCGCTCATTCCCGACCCGAATGGCTCCGCTCATTCCCGACCCGAATGGCTCCGCTCATTCCCGACCCGAATGGCTCCGCTCATTCCCGACCCGAATGGCTCCGCTCATTCCCGACCGGGAGAACTCAGCGGGTGGGGCTCAGTGATTATTTTTCATCACACCGAGACCTCTCGTGTGGGGTTCCACAGGGTTCTGTTTTGTCCCAGCTCCTGTTCAACGTGGACATGTAGCCGCTCGGCGAGGTGATTAGAGGGTTTGGGGGTGAGGCGATCAGTATGTGGATGACACCCAGCTGCATCTCTCATTTTCAACAGACCCAGGCCCGGCTGTCTCAGTGCTTACCCAGTGTTTGGCAGCTGTGGGGGATTGGATGGGGGCTAACCGACTGACTGAATCCTGACAAAACGGAGGTGATGGTAGTGGGTAAGTCGGTGGAACTGACAGCTCCCATGGTTGATGGGATCTGTCCTCTGCTGACTTCCCAGGTACGGAACCTGGGGGTGCTCCTCGACGCGCAGCTCTGCCTGGATGTCCAGGTGGAGGCTGTGGTGAGGAGTG
Organism: Sphenodon punctatus; assembly: GCA_003113815.1. NCBI lineage: Eukaryota > Metazoa > Chordata > Lepidosauria > Sphenodontia > Sphenodontidae > Sphenodon > Sphenodon punctatus. The sequence continues at coordinate 2,976,869 of QEPC01002120.1, read as the reverse complement.
CCTTCCGCCAGTTACATCTGGTGCGGCAGCTTCAGTCGTTGGTTTCGGTTCCTGATCTGGCCACGATCATCCATGCTCTTATCACCTCTCGACTAGACTACTGTAACACACTCTACGTGGGGCTACCTATGGTGATGGCTCAGAAGCTGCAGCTGGTGCAGAATGTGGCGGCCTGGCTCTTGGTGGGACTGGGCTGCCAGGAGCACATTACACCAGTGCTCTGGTCTTTGCACTGGTTGCCAGTAGTCTTCCGGGCTCAATTCAAAGTGTTGATTTTGACCTATAAAGCCTTACACGGTCTGGGCCATGTCTACTTGCAAGATTGCCTCACTCCCTGGGGCCTAGACCAGCCCCTGTGGTCATCCTGGGACGCCACACTGGCGGTTTCCCGGGGGACCACGCAGAATAGGGCGTTCTCAGTGGCCGCGTCACGCCTTTGGAACTCTCTCCCGGTGGGGGCCCATCTGGCCCCGGACCGCTCAGCTTTTTGAAGGAGTTATAAGACCTGGCTGTTCCGTCAGGTGAGGAGTGGGTGGGGGTTGGTGAGGGAGAGGGTTGGCTTTTCTTCTTTTCTTTATACGTTTTATAATATTTTATTGTGTTCATCTTTTATGATGTTAGCCGCTCCGGGTTGCCTGTGGTAAGAGGGACGTGGTATAATTTTAAAAAATAAATAAATATCTAAAAAGGGCTCCAGAGGTGGTCTTGAAAACTACAGATTTGTGAGCCTGCCCTTGGTGCTGGCAAACTGACGTGATACCTGTTGTGAAAAGCAGACTTACTGGGCATATTGATAATAAATGGGGGGGGGGGCGGGGGAGGAAGAGTCCAACATGGATGTGGTAAAGGGAAGTGGTGCCTGAAACTTGATGGTGTAAATAAGTGGTTGGATACGGGTGAGCTGGTTGATATCGTGTATCTGGATTTTCAGAAGTTGTGGGATAGGAGGCAGTGCCCTATTGTGGATTGGTAACTGGCTTAAAGGATAGGAAACCAAGCATAGGATTAAGGGGTCAGTTTTGTAATGGAGAGAGTAAATAGTGGAGCCCCAGGGAACTGTACTGGGAATGGTGTTTATTCATTAATCTGGAAAAGGGAAGGAGTAAAGAGTGATGTGATCAGATCTTCAGATGAAACCAAGTTATTCAAGGTAGTTAAGATTGGGGTGGTCTGAAGAATTGCAGGAGGATTTTGTGAAACTAGGTGACCAGGGAACTAAAAAGAATAAAACAAAAGTATTATAATGCCTCTATGTATCCATGGTGTGACTGCAACTTGAACATGGTGTGCTGTTCTGGTTGCCCCATCTCAAAGATATACTAGAACTAGAAAAGGTCCAGAGAAGGGGTAACAAATGATAGTGTATGGGAATGCCCGCTGTAGAAGGAGAGGCCGGATGGGCTCTCCAGCTTGGAGAAAAGATGACTGAGAGGGGATATGATAGAAGTTTATCACATCATGATTGGTGTGGAATGAGTGACTAGGGAGTGGTTCTTTACCCTCTGAAATAGTACTAAAACTAGGGGACGCTCAGACTTAACTGACAGCAGTTTAAAAAAATCAGAAGTATTTTTTCATTCCTTGCACAATTAACTTGTGGAACTTGCTGCCAGAAGATTTGGTGGAAGACAGTAATATAACTGGGCTTTAAAAAGAATTGGATACGTTGTTGGAAGGTAGGTCCATTAACTGCTAACAGCCAAGTAGATTTGAGGGATGAAACCTCTGACTGTTGGGAGCTGGGAGTGAACAGGAAATCAGTCACCCCAATATGACCTGCTGGCTGGTACTTTTTAAGAGATCAAGATTGGCCACTGTTGGAGACAAGATGCTGGGCTCGTCTGACCCAGGCCACTTTTAGACGAGCGCACGGCTTCCAAAATCCCGCGAGGAGACAGAGGAGACACTGCCGCGAGTCACGCGCACAGGAGAGGGGCCGCGCATTCTTTATAAGCCGCGAACTGACCAAGAGTCTGATCGAGGTAGGTCATTCGCGGCTTGAAAAGAATGCGCATCCTCCTCCCGTGCGCGTGACTCGCGGCAGCGTCTCGTCTGATCCTGTCTTGCGGGATTTTGGAAACGGCGCATAAGCGAGCGCACCACGCGCTTGTCTAAAAGCGGCCTCAGTGTGGCACTTATGTTCTTAAGAGATGATGATGGGGAGTGGCTAGGGCAAGGATAGAGTCTGGTGGAGATGATTGGGGAGTGAAGGGGGACTATCAGAGTGGCAATGCATGGTGTGTGTAGAGGGGTTGGAGTTGGCATTGAAGTGGGAAGGGAAGTTTTGGAGATGGTTGGGGGAGGGGATTCAGATGGGGATGGGCAGGGGGGAACAGGAGGGTTATCAGCGCAGTGGGCAGGAGAGTCTCTCGCGGAGATGGCTGGAGGGGCTGGTAGGAATGAGACTGCTCAGTGAGTTGTGGATGCTGCCCATGGCTTCTCAGCTCAGAAAGAGGAGTAATTGGTAAGCTGTGCCAGCTAGGGTGGGCGGGCTGTGTCGTGAGTGTGCTCCTATGGGTGTAGTGATGGCAGAGCCAGCCACACAATCTCTGCAGCCTGTGCAAACGTCTCCTATCATAGCGTCAGCAGAAAGGCTTGGCAATTTTTGTTGAACGGGTCTTCTGTGGAAATCCTGCACTTGTGCTTTCCAGATCCAGCATGCAGAGACCTTAACATCCAGCTCTCATACGCTAGTAGTTTAACAAATAATTTAGTGTCACATTGGACAAAGGCATCACTGACTCTTCCACAGATGCATTGGAGGAAAACAACTGCATTGTTTTGTTCAGATGTCCCTGCCAAAGGAATGAAAGCAGATACTTGAACCTGTCCTTCAGACCAGCCTTGTACTGGTTAGACTTGTTTTTGGTTTCATTCAACTTGAGTGGTAATTGTATATTTAAGACCAAGTTTGAATAAAAACGTTTACACTTGAAATTATAGCTTTGAGGTTAAGTCAATTGTTCAGTACTTGTAATTAGTTAAGATTTTTAAAATTTATTAATTTTATCGATTTATATCCCGTCCCTCCTGAAAACAGCTCAGGGCGGCTAACAATTTTAAAACATGAAAATACAATCGTATAAAATGTAAAACAATCATAATATTAAAACAGGGTTAGGCACAAAATAAAACAATAAATAAGGGTAGGAGGAGATTAAACCCCCTAACTCCCCCCCCCCC
>QEPC01002120.1:2931410-2970984 GCA_003113815.1 Sphenodon punctatus | reverse complement strand
AACCCCCCCCCCCCCCCCCAAAAAAAAAAAAAGCCTGGGCAGGAATGTTAAAAGGCTTGGGGCCAGGTGAGCTTCCTCCGGGAGGGAATTCCAAAGGCGCGGCCCGGCCACCGAGAATGCCCTCTCCATTGTGGCCCACCGCAGTAAGGAACTGAGATTATTATTTATGTAGCACCAGCAATGTACCTGGCACTGTACAATTAAGTCTCTACCCCTAAGGAGTTTGCAATCCAAGAGACGAGGGGGGAGACACAGAAGAGGTGAACATAAGGAAAGACAAGAGTACATTCATGAGGTTGAGAAGTTGCAGGCACATGTGCTTCACTTAATTACAGGGAACTAGATTCTAAGTGAGGGGGAAAGGATGCAGTTACACTCGACAAGCTAGGGAAGGCCTGACAGAAGAGGTGGGTTTTCAGGAGGGATTTGAAAGTTGGGACGGAGGGAGCAGAGGGAATCTATCTAATGCTTCTGATTTATCCAGTTTATGTTTATAGCAAAGCAAGGGGAAGCTTCCCCTTGTTTTGCTACAAAAAATAAACTGGAACCTTCATATCATGGCCAGTTTAAAACAAACTCCTTTTTTGCTGCCCACATAGCTACGGCAAAGGCTCATAAACTGGCTCTGTGACGCAATCTGTCTGTTTCAGCACGCGAAAAACACCACCATCACTCCAACCGCCGCCCTTTTTGCTTCAGCTCCTGCAGTTCCTTGGAGAACCAAGGAAACCTGCAGAGCTGTTGCCTGGGCAGCGGACGCCTAGGAGCTGTCCGATCAATGGCCTCCATCAGCAAAGTATTCCATAACAAGATGAGGTCATCTATGGAACAGTCATCAAGGTCAGAGGGAAACTCACCCAGAGCCTTCCAGAACCGATCTGGTTCCATCAGCCTCGGGGAGGTGGGGGGAACCATCTGAATCGGTTGTGCACCTTTCCGGGGCCAGACATACACCAGGAGTGAGGCCTTCAGGAGCTAATGGTCCGTCCATTACCTCCTGCTACCGGGAGAGGGGAAAGTAAAACAGGGGCCACGGTGCCCAGTCACTCCCAGTAGGCTCTAGTGGGGGCAAGCTGTTGTGGGGCGAACCCAACTGGCTCCCAGTCCCCTGGACTCCGAGCAGCTGAGAGATGCAGCAAAGCCGGCAGGTACACGACTCTTCAGCCCTCTCAGGACGGAAACCCTGCTCCGAAGCCGCTGGGGAAAGCCCCTTTGTCCCACCCCCTTTGGTCCCACCCGCTCTTCCTCTGCCACTGGGAGAGGGGAAAAGTAAAATGAGCCCAAGGTGCCCAGCCACTCCCCAGTAGGCTCTCGTGGGGGCAAGCTGTTGTGCGGCATCACGGGCTACTGTTACCCCACATTGGCCCAGATGGAGCAACGAGCTACCTCCCATCTGGACAGCTTGTGCAGCCCTGCTGCAAGGCGAGCTCTGGGCCTAATCCTCAGAAGCGTGCACTCTTCCTGCCCACTAAACAGCTGATCAGGGGAAGGAGGCAGAGGAGTGTGCACACTCCACTTGTGAAACAACTGATCAGGGAAGGGGGTGCTCCTCCACCCCCTCTCCTGATCAGCTTTTCGGTGGGGTGGGGAGAATGTGCATGCTTCTCTGCCTCCCCCGATTTAGCAGTTTTGTAAGCAGGGAGAGTGCCTGTGCTCCTCTGCCCCACCCCAGCTGTCTAGTAGTAGTGGGCCCAATTCTGCAGCACAGCAGAGTCTGACCGAGGAGCCAGCCACACAGAGCTGGACTCCCAGACTGCTGGCATGGAGGGGCTGGTGATGGCTTGGGGGGACTGTTCATTTGGTCTGCCTTTCCCAGCAGTCCAAAGTGTGGTGACTGTGACTGCCCTCTCTGACTGACTCTGTCATGTGGCTTTACCCAATGAGTTGCATATGTACAACATGGGGAGAAAAAGGGGTACCGTTAACTTAGATAATTAAGGTGAAAAAAAAAAAAGCTGAGATGTCTGTAGTCTCCAAGGGAGTTTTGAAGGCTATATCTAGGGTCCAACAAATCATAAATATACAGGTTACGTTCCCAAACCGTTAAACTGTAGTCTTTAGAGAGGAATCCTTAGCCAAATTTCTTGTTAACAGGGGTTGCAGTTGCTCAGTGTTTAATATTGTATTTAAAACTTGGTAGTTTCAGTGCTCCTGCCTTCTCTAGTTCAGTGGAAACCTGTTTGGTCATTCACTGTTAAGGCCCTGTGCAAATCATGGCAGCTGTAAAGAGAAGCCAGCTTGCCCTTATTCAGTCATTTGCTTGATTGGATCGGAAGATGGCCCAGTCTTGGCCATTAACTAATGAATAGTAAAGGTTTTATGATGTTAAGTTTAAGCTAGTTTAGGCATCCCTTGATTTATCAGTTTGGCCTTTTAAAGCTAGAATGGAAATAACAGCATGTATCTTTCTGAAACTTCATAAACATGTCACATCTGTATTAACAAATGACAGCAACAGAAAGGCGTAACCTTGCTGCCATTCCCAGCTTCTCTAGATGAGCGAGTTTTGAACAAATATAGCCTGTTTTTCCTTTGATCACTGAGGTCAAGCTCAGTCCATTTGATGGTCTGGATAAACATCTTACGGTCTTGCCCTTAGTGACCTACTTCCTCCCTGCTAATTTGTCTAAAGCTCAGGAAGCTAGTGTAAAATTAGACATTTCCAGTATGCAGCAGTTGGAGTGTCATAACATATGACCATAAAGTATGTACATTTGCCTATGGAAAACGGATTCATGTTGTGTAGTCTTGATTGCTACGCAGTTGTATATTTCACCGCTATACAGCCCACTTTTGTTCATTGTTTTCAGTGTCCGAGACAGTGTCGTCATACGCGAACAACCTGCATCCTGTTTTTCTTAAGGCAGAACCTTCTTTACAAACCTTATTTTCAGCTCAAAGCTAATGAGATTAAACAATTTGCCAAACTTTAAGGTGTTTCTAAATGTGTTGATCACAGGTTGATGCTACTTTCCCCCCATGTGTGTTCCCATGAGATAGCAACAACTACATTCAAGCCATTTCCAGTAAAGATTGTCCCTAGTTGATTCTTTGTGGCAGGGACTATGGGTGCTTTTGTGCATAGCGGGGCTTTTGAACAGTGTCCTCCTGAGACCTGTAATTAAATATTAAGTGGAATTTAGCTAGCTTTTCCTTGAGAATCCTGTAAGTTCTGCCTCTTTTCTGTAGGAGAGCAGTCAGCTGAAAATGCCCTTGGCAGTAGACAGACAAGCTTTGCTAGTGAGTGGATACTCTTACGAGGCTGCGTTTCAACTCATTGGGGGCTGGTAGGGTAATGCATTCATAGGCAATGAGCAGACTTTAAAGATGTAGACATTGCTCTACCCATCTTCAGTATATGGCCATAGGAGTTGTCATTGTAGTCTCTTGCTGCACTTGTGTACTTCCCCACCCATGCCTTCATTATAATATGTAATAACTTATGCTCTTACAACACAGCTTTTGTGCTAATCAGTGGTGCAGTTAGGTAATATTAGATACTGGACTTAATGATCTTGTGGGCCCCTATGTGTGTGCATAGTGCGCGCATAGCATGCACGGGCTCCTGTATGCCTATAGGGGGTGGAGCCTAGCAGGGCAGGGGTGGAGCCTGGCACTCCATTCACTAAGGGCTTTGGGATTTTCACACATCAAAAGCTTTTGAGAAGCAAAAGGCAAATGCACTACTTTTAGAGACAAATAAGCACAGGAAGCATGCGTTCAGTAAATAAATACAGGCACCCCTTAAACACCCTTGACATCTGTGGCCTTTGGACTTGGCACTAATTATCAAAGTGGCCCCTGGGAGGGGAAAAAGTTCCCCACCCCTGGGAAGGAGGATATTTATAGCCACGGTTGATCCTTGGGGTGCTGTAGCCAAGGGGATAGAGATTTGCGTCTCCAAATTTTGGGTGCAGGGGACAGTCTCTTTCCACCTCCTCAGTTTTATTGGGGGAGGGGAGGGGAAAGTACTTTGGGGAGGAGGAATCGGAACTGTTCCTCCATGGCTGTTGCTTCAACACTGACTCTCCACATTTTCTCTTCCCCCTTTCCCCCTTTTCTTCTCTTTTTTTTTTGGGGGGGGGGGCAAGTTTAGGGTTATGCCTCTGAACTCTATCTAGCCCCTCCCCCAAACTGGAAGCTGAGAGGATGCCCCCCACAAGACTGAATTTCAAAGGAGAGAATGAGTGGGATGCATGGGTGTAATCAGTCATCCATTAAAGTCCAATAGGAGCTGAGATCCTTAATAGCGTATGTGTGTGTTTTGCATGCGTGTCATATGTATGGTGCTTTTTGAAGTACCCTTGTAACCCATGGTGATTGATCCTTATGGGCTATAGTTCAGATGTTGGGGACAGTCCCACCCCCTTAATTTTAACTGGAGGGAGAAGTTGGGGATGGGATCAGAGTGGATCCCCTCACTCTGGATTGTTTCTAAACTGACCCCTTCCACATTTGTTTTTGTCAAGCCTAGGAGTGTGCCTATGAACGGTTTCCCATAACCTCTCCTAAAACAGTAAACTTTGGAGGATGTGAATTGGGCCCGTAGCCAGGGTGGGGGTGTATGACGAGACACTGACCCCCTATAAAGTTTTTTGCTCTCCACCACTATAGAAATACAAAGTGCTCCTGTGAGGGTAATGACCTTAGTCGGTGAGCCATCTGACTTGCCCATGCTGTGTGGCCGGCTGCTGGGATGGCCAAGCAGCGTGAGCCTGTAGAGCCTCAGCCTGCCTGAGCCGATCAGGTTGCTGCTGCTGCCTCCTGCCTCCTCCTCTCTGTCCTAGTGCCTCCCGACTCGGTGCCTCCCAGCATGCTCCTCTGCTGTTGGGAGGGGGGCCCAGTGTAGGCAATTGACTGAGCCTGGCTGGGCGGGGAAAGCGAGCAGGTGTCTCAGTTACTCCCCGCTGCCGCTGCTGCTGATCTCCCTCTTCTCTCCATTTGAGTAGCACACCAAACACCACCGTGAGCGTACTGCCTGCTGCTGTTGCGAGCCCTGACTGCACATGCTGCTCGCTGCTGTCAATGAGCACGCCGCTGTGCCAGTCTCTGCAATGGTAATGGCAGCTTGTGGCGGGCTGTCGGGCCAATGAGGTGGTGCAGTGAGGGTGAGAAATTTTGTATTATCTCCTTCTCCTACCCCTCCCCCCCTGGAGAGAGACCTCCTGCCTTGGTTATGTAGGGGGTGGATCTTCACGCCAGAGCCACTTGGGGGCCCAGGACTTGCGCTCCCAAGTCTGGCCCTGGCAGTATCACTGGTGCTAATAGTTACTAAAACAACTTGGTTACCCTTATGCAATCTTTTATAGTGTGTGCACAAATAGATGTTTAAAAAAAGAATTTCTAGTCTTTGGTTCTTGTTAATAAACCTTCAAAATTGCGATGACAGTCCTTCAACTAACCTGTTTACACCATTCTAACAATGTATATATCAAGTGATATGCTTCCTTTTGTTGTGCATTCAGCTTGTTCAGAATTCAGCATTATTATTTCCAATCTGTGTTCTGGAGTATGGCTTCTAAAGTTAACTTCCAAATTATGCAGACGCTGCTTACAATCAAGACCATACTCAGGAGCCTTAATTGGAAGGAAATGCACTTGCATCACCAGCTGCAGGATTCACCTGTCACATCTTGATCTGGCAGCCAGTTATAATTCTACTTTCATAAACTCTTCCTCTTGACACAATTATTAATTAACTCATTTAATCCCTGCTGCTTGTAAACTACGTATAAAAATATAATAATCCAAAATTGATTAGATAGTTAAGGGAAGGAATGAGGTATGGATCCCATTCCCAAAATAAGTAGAAACTTGGAGTAGGGGAAATCTCTGGAGCAAAAGATCGGGGAGCAGTTGGCTTCTTTCCCAGAGGGCGGGTGGCCCATATGTTCTCATTCTTGTAAGATGTGCTGGAGACGGGGAACAGATCTAACGGAGCATTTATTTTTCTCAAGTGGAGAGGCTAGCCTGGATAGCTGGGTGGAAAAGTAAATTGATATCTGGAAGGGAGGGGAGAAGGAAGAATAGAAAAAATGCTAAAGAAAATGTACAGCATGATCTGATGGGATAAAACTAGAAAAAGCAAGAAAGAGGGGTAAAATAAAATGCTGGTGGCAGGTTACATGTTGAAATGGTAATATTACAACTAAATATGGTAAATTATAACTTCTAGAGATAAAGGTGTGTGGTGGCAGTCTAGCACAGACTAAGCTTGGTCCTACTAGTAGGGTTTGAGCAGTAGCTACCTATATTGCGCAATATACTTCCACCCTCATACTTGGACTTTAGTATCCATGTGGATACCCCATTTGTGCTTCCCGTTTCCTCTCGCTAACCTCTTCTTTTGACCTTTGCCTGTTGACTGATTGTCCAATGCATCATCACAGCCACTCCCTTTTGTTAAGACCTAGTCTTAACAAAAAAACTGTTCTCTCTAGGATCTCTCCTTTGACGCTCTTTCTGTCTGGCCATCACCTTGCTTCATTCAGTGTCTCCCACTGCCCCCTCCTGCTTCTCCACCCTCTTTCATGGGCCTATTCCAGATATCTGGCGTGACACATTAGCCAGGGCACATGTTGGATTTGATGTTTTGCGCCAGCCTGGCTACGAAGATTCCGATTATCGTGGGTGGTGTTGACACACCATTGTCATGCTTGGACCATTGCCTTTTGGAAGCCCAGATCTCAGCCCTCCTATGCCCTTGTCGGGGTTGGTGTACCAGTTAAGTTGGTCTGCCCCAGAGGCTAATGGATCCAATTGAATTCCAGAATTCTCTGGGGATTTACCTGCGGCCCTTAGCAGCTACTCTAGTGGTCTGGTTGCCTTATGGAATGACATCTTGACCGTGGCCATTTACATGGTTGCACCTAGGCGTCTGCTCCCACCAGTACGGCAACGCAGGTCCTCTTGGTATACAGAGGACCTGAGGTGGCTGAAGTGCGAGGATAGGTGGTTAGACTAAAGCTGACCAATTACAGCATAGATCACCTTTGAAGGATATGCCATGGCTTTGACGGTAGTGAAAAATCTTTTTTTCTCTGCTCTCATAGCATCTGTAGATTTTCACCCAGCTGAGCTGTTCTGGGTGGCGAGGGGCATGGTTGATTCGGTCTGCCTCTGCCTGGAAATGGAGTTATGTAATGCGTGCTGTGACGTTCATCAGTTTGCAGTCAAAATTGCTCATATTCACCATGAATTGGGTGCTCCTACTTCATTTGCAGAATCTGAATTTGCGGTTATGGAAGCCTGGTCTTGTCTTGTCTTGTGTTTTTTTTTGTTTTTTTTTTATTGGCTTCAATCAGTATTGCCCACCGATGTTGAGGAGGTGCTTGGGTCAATGAGAGCAACCAGTTGTGAATTAGATCCTTGCCCGTCCTGGTTGGTGAAAGCCAGCTGGGAGACATTGGGGCTGTTGCTAACTACGGTTTTCAGTGGCTCTCTTCGGGAGGGTAGGGTGTCGGATACCCTTAAAACTGTGGTTGTCTGGCCCCTGCTTAAGAAACCTTCTTTGGTCGCTGATGCTGTTGTGGATTTTTCCCTTGAATCCACTGGGTTCGGGTGGGCTCACCAATTCGAGGCAGTACACAGAGTCAGGGTAAAATGTAATCCAGTTTATTGAGTGCTAACGCGTTAGCAGACTCTACAAAGGAGAGCTAGCTTTTGGGACTGCCCCCATAAGCTTTTATACCAAACTACAGAAGCATATTTCACACATGCTCAATACAGGTTGAAAGCTGGGTTTTTCCACTTGCCATGCATCATTTCTATTGTTCCTTTGTCTAGTCAAAGCAAGGCTATGGGTTACATCACTAGTTGCTTCACTATCTTTTCTGTGCATGTTATGTTCTTCTTCCCAGCCTCATCCTGTTCATTCCTTATCACAGTTTCCTGCCGTCAAGGCTATCCAGCTGCACAGTTCTTTTCTTAGTCTGCAACTTTTCTGCAAGCAAAGCTCTTTCTATACTTTGGCTTTTCCCAGAGTCCCTTGCTGCACTCCCTTCCCAGAGCCCCTTTCTGCACTTTCCCTTACAAATCCCCCCTTTTGATGCCCATTTAGACCCCCCTAAATGGCATCACTACCACCACTTGGTCCGGAGTCCCCGGGGGCCCCTGATGGGTCCCTTGGCTGGGGGCCGTCGGTGGAGAAAAGGGAGTGTGCTGCCAAGGCTGGTGCTCATGGCAACCATTTGGAGAGATTGGGGAAGGGACCTAGGTTTGCCAGTAAGGATGTGGGAGACACCCCAACAAAACAGCTTGCACAAAAGGAAAACAAAGCCCAGGGCCAGTAAAACAGCAACTAGTACTAGCAACATGTACCGGATCCAGCCTGGTACATCAGGGAGCAGGCGCTCTAGCCATGACAAAGAATCCCAGTTGTCAGTCTCATGGAGTTTTGCCACAGCGGCTTGAAGGTGGAGTGTGATTGGGCACAAATGTATGGTTCAAGTTAAACGTGATCCCATTCTTAACAATAGTTGCATTGCAGGCAGCGGTACCAACAAACTGGCCCGTGCCGTTACACTGCAAGCAGAACAAGGCTGGGGGTGGATTTCTAATGTGAATATATTCAGAAACATTGCGACTAATGACTGCCCATGTGGCGTGTTTGGGTAGTTCATCATAAAACGGGGCTTGCAACTCCCGTACAGTAAGCGGTGCAGCAAGCATAGGAATACCTTCCAAAGCATGCGAAGGAATATAAGCACAAAGCCAACAGTTTGATGCGTTCAAGTCTAGGCGAAGTTGTTTTATAAAAAGCAAAAAAGTGTTAGAGGCAAATTCTAACGATCGTCTGTCTCGGGAAGTTCTGTCATTGTCAGGCAGCTGTTGGCGAATCATCTGAGACGATGTGGTCTGGTCAGGTGGCGGAGTCAGCGGTGCTCGGGCCAGCGGGAGGGTCAGCATGACAGCAATGCGAAGCATGACGCCAACGGGGATCATTCTCCAACTTTACAGCAGTCTGTGTTGTCAACAGGACGAGGTGGGGTCCTGTCCAGCATGGAGAAAGGCAATGCTTGCGTCGAAACTCTTTCAAGAGGACCCAATCCCCTGGCTGGAAGCTGTGGCACTGCTCAGCAGAAGGTGGAGTATGCGCTGCTTCCACCGCGGTCCTGGCTGATCTAAGGAGAGAAGTGAGAGACAAAACATACTGAGAGAGCTCATCACTCAATTGAGCCAATGATTGAACTGCCGGACGAGGCGGTGTAAGGCCTATGCGCATGGCACGGCCAAACACAAGTTCATGAGGGGAAAGTCCAGTATTCTTTGCTGGGGAGGCCCTGATGGCCATCAAGACTAAAGGCAGGGCCTCAGGCCATTTCAACCCCATGTCTTCTGATGTTTTAGCTAGTCGAGTCTTAATGTCCAGGTTCTTCCGCTCCACTGCCCCACTGCTCTGAGGGTGATGTGGGGTGTGGAAAAACAAGTTGATCCTGAGGGCCTTGCAAAGGGCCTGGGTTACTTTTGCAGTAAATTCAGGGCCTTGATCACAGTCCAGTGAAAGAGGAACCCCAAAGCGGGGTATAAAGTCTCGCAGCAGCTGCTTTGCAACTGTGAACGCATCATTTCGGCGGCAGGGAAATGCTTCAGTCCAGCCTGAGAAAAGGCAAACAATAACAAGAACAAAGTTAAAGCCTTGGGCTGGGGGCAGATGGGCAAAGTCAATCTGAAGATTCTCAAACGGGCCATTGCTCCACGGGCGAGAGGATGAAGTGCAGGGTTCCGTTCTGTGCGGATTATGTTGGGCACAGATGTGGCACGATCGGGTCACTCGCCGGGCCTCGGTGGGGACAAAAGGAGCAAACCAACTGGCGGTGATCATGTGTGCTATTCCCCCCTTGCCAGAGTGTGTTAACTCATGACACACTCTGGCCAGCAAGGGCAGCAGGGACCGCGGGGCTACAGGGCGGCCATCAGGGTGTCTCCAGATGCCCTCCGAGTCTTGGGTGCAGGCGGAGCGGAGCCACAGGTCGAGTTCTTGAGCTGTCGCGTCCTGTTGGTGATGTAGAACGTCCTGGAGTGGCACGGCAGGCAGGGAATCTGAAAGGGAAACTGCCTGAACGCATACAGTGGGTCCCAGCTTTGCTGCGCGTTTGGCAGTAATATCAGCAAAGCGGTTGCCATTGGCCTTAAAAGTGTTGGCAGAAGTGTGCACGCAGACGCGCACAATAGCCAAAGCAGAGGGCAAAATCACGGCTTCCAGGAGGGCAGCAATCAAGGGCCCATGGGCTATTGGAGTGCCAGCTGAAGTGAGGAAGCCGTGCTCCCGCCAAATGGAGCCAAACGAGTGGCAAACTCCAAAAGCGTAGCGGGAATCAGTAAGTCATCTGGCACAGGATGCTGGGCTTGGGAGTTGTGTGGCACAAGGAAGTTATCTGGGAAGCTGGGGCTGAAATTCGGTTGGCGTGAAAGGCAGGGCATGGGAGCTAGCATCTGTGGGTATGACAAGGCTTGGGATGAGCAGGCTATTGTGGGACTTTTTCAGGTGTTTAGGAGCCATAGGTGGTGTTGATGGCAGAAGCCACAGTAGGGACATCACAGAGAAGATAAAGAAAGGGTGCATGTTTTACTTTTTAAGTAACTAAAGCACAACAGGTTAAGTAAATCCCGCCTCCCCCCTGTTGATTTAGCATTCCATGGAAAGAATAAATCAAGGAAGAATATCGTCTTTTTGCCATTTAAATCACAAACAGTTTGGCAAATTCTGGTCTGGGTGTGGGCTGCAAGTAGCTGTACCTTTAAACCATTAATTGGACTAGCCTTGTTAATAATGGCAAAAGGGCCAGCCCACTTGCTAAAAACTGTTTTAGCATGACAGAGGATTTTACAGACCAGTCCATTATTGCATGAAAATTTTCAAATTTGTTTTGGGTCATTTTGGGCCTTTTTACTGCTTAAAATCAGCAGTAATAATTTGATTGATTTAATGTGCTATTTTTGCAAAGCTGCAATTTAATAAAACAGTAATCGGGCATTTTACAATGTGAACCATTGCAGGGGCTGCATGGTTTTTCCCCCTGGGAAAGAAATGCCTATTGGGAAAACTGTTGCTGTTCCTTGCTTGCCTGAAAAGTTTGAAAAAGGAATGTAAACTATTAAAGTTGCAGATAAGGGAGAACAGTCTTTGAGATTTTCGTTAGAGGCAGCTTCCAGACGGTCTGTGGATTTGCACTTCAGTGCTGGATTTTTATGGTTTTTTTTCAAACTTTTAAAACTTGGACCTTAATTACTACTAATTACTTTTGGGAGCTTTTAATTTGAAGATGACAACAAAGAACAAATCTGAAAATGACATAAAGAACAAACTTTGGTGCCAGCAAGTAACACCAAAAGGTACTAGTTTTGTTTTGTAGTTTAGATGTTGAAATGATATTTTGGTGTTTGCTTAATTGCCAATTCCTCGTCTAGTTACAATCTTTTACTGCTTTATTGGTTCACCGAGAGGCTTCCTGTTACATAATTCTTCTTTAACCTTCTTTTACAGCTACTTGCTGTTTACATTCCATAATCCTTCTCCTATTTTACTTTCCTGCCCAAAATACTATTTTCTATTTCTTTCTTTATTTGGGGCTCTCTGTGAGTCACTGTAAGAGACAGTATTAACACTTTGCATTTTTTTACCCTTCGTTAACCTTCCAGTCTACAAGCTGTGCCTTGCTACTGATGTGTTTCACTGCTCAGTCCCTGTCACTTAAGAAGAGCGCGGCAGTGGAAAAACATTCCTATACAATCCTTTAAGTGAACCAATAATCATACAAATCAACACTAGCATAGGTCTTGGCTTTGGGAGTAACGACACCCTATTTGTTTCAATTTTTAATTATTTTTTTAAAATATGCTTTGCTTGGGCTTTGCTGCTGGAATTGGCCAGAAGCTTGTATCTGAGCTCATAGGTTCTAATGAATTGTTTGGAGGCTTGTTAGTCTAGCAAATACAGTGTTTTACTCCTTGCTTGGTGAAGAAAGTTTGCAAAACGCTGTTCAAAAATTGGTAAAAATATTCAGGTCTGGCTCTTTAAAAGTGCCGGCTGTAAAAATTCTGACAGCTCCATTGCTAATTGCCTTTTTTAACCATGTGATTGCCGATTTTAGCCCGAAAGTCCGGGTGGAACAAATTAGTAAACCGGGGATCCATCAGGGTGTGTCCGGTTTCCTTTTTTAACAGGTTTTAACAGGTAAAATAGGACTGTTAACGGGGGAGACAGGAATAAGAATGCCTCCCTCAAGGAAAGTGTTAATAACAGCCTGTATTCCCCTGACAGCCTCAGCTGAAAGGGGGTTCTGAGACACAGAAGGGTACGGGAGTCCTGGTTTGACAGCTATTTGCAATGGGGCCACACCTTGCAGCAACCCCACATCTTCAGGGGAGGTTGCCCACAAAGAGGAAGGGAGGGAATCCAACCGCTGCTGGTGATCAGTCAGGAGCGGGGACCCAGAATCCTCTGTAGCAAGGGCCATTATAAGATTAGAAGCTGTCTCAGAATCGGGAAAGGTCAAATACATGCCATCAGGCGAACAATGAATTGAGGCTTTTAATTTACACAGGAGGTCCCGTCCCAAAAGATTAACTGGAGTGTGTTTACTAACAAGAAACGAGTGTCTCTCTGTGAGCAGGCCGATGGTTACAGTGGCAGGCTCAGACAGAGGCACACGCTGATAAGTACCCTCAACCCCTACACAGGAGATTTTTGCCGATGACAGGGGGAGCTGAGGGAAGGTAGAAGAATGCACCATGGAGCGGGTAGCCCCGGTGTCAATTAAAAAGGGCCTCTGCCCCATCCAAGGTTAACTGAACAGTGCCATCTGACTCCAGGTTCAGGAGGATCAGGGCTGAGGCCGCGTCTCCTCATGAAAGGTCCTGATTTCCTTCCTGCCCCTGGTAGTACAGCCCTTGGGTTCATTGCTGCCGGGGTAAAGGGTTGAGCCCGGGGATCAAACTGGGGACTTCACACAGAAATTTCTACAAATTCCTTTTCACACAATTAC
Source organism: Sphenodon punctatus (assembly GCA_003113815.1). Classification (NCBI taxonomy): domain Eukaryota; kingdom Metazoa; phylum Chordata; class Lepidosauria; order Sphenodontia; family Sphenodontidae; genus Sphenodon; species Sphenodon punctatus. Next base: position 2,957,998 of record QEPC01002120.1, on the reverse strand, counting down.
TTCAACTATTAACTCTTTCACTTCCCCCAGGCACTTCAGTTTAACAATATTAACTGAAAACAATACACACCACAAAATTTTACACAAGGAAACTCCACATCAGTCACTGCCAACAGCCACTAGCTCAAATTACACAGGAGAAAATCTTCAAGCACTCCATCACTACTGCTAGTGCCAGAAGCCAGAGTCAAAGTTTTGAGGAGCTTTCCCTGCTTCCCCCCCTGGAGTTGCAGCTCCTGCAGTTTTTGGTTCTGCGCCTCGAGGGTTCGTGCCGCCTGGAGTTTGGGGCGGCGGCGGTGAAGGAGGGGGCAATGGAACAGGCTGGGGTGGTGGAGCCTGGGGATTGGGGGTTCAGAAGCAAAGGGACAGGTTCATTATAACACGGTGGCCTGAAATCAAGCAAGGAATCCCCCGGTGGATCGGGCACAGGAGTCATGCCGGATGTTACTGGGGGAGCCTTGCATACGGCCGTTAAACAAACTTGCAGGCAATAACGCTTCTGAACATCGGTTCAGTTTGCCTCATCGTCCCATAGGAACCATACCCCCATTTGCTTGGGGTGGTTCACCTCGAGGTTTTGTCTCAAATGAGTTAGGACTGGGATGCAAAGTGAACCGGCAGAAGGAAACTGCAAGTCGGGCTGGTCCCGAGTATAAAAATTCCATTTCTCTACCTCATTTTACTGCCGATTTACCGTACTGCCTAGCCATATAGATGACTGGAGTATCAGCAGGGGAAGCCACTGTCGACTGGTTGCTTCCCATTATTACTTGCTAGCTATTCAATTCTTAATTCTTACCTAGGTATTTCCTTCAACAACAACAACAACACCCAAAACGCTTTTGAGGGAAAGAGGAACAAGTCCGGTTTCCTACACCAGCGACCCGGCGGACGGCGTCCCGCCGCCGGATTATCAACTCTGCAATAAAGTACACTTACCGCAGGTATCCACGAAGGATCCTGAGTTCCTCGAATCCCACTTTCTGACACCAGAAATTGTTGTGGATTTTTTCCTTTAATCCACTGGGTTCGGGTGGGCTCACCAATTCGAGGCTGTACACAGAATCAGGGTAAAATGTAATCCAGTTTATTGAGTGCTAACGCGTTAGCAGGCTCTACAAAGGAGAGCTGCTTTGGGACAGCCCCCAAAGCTTTTTATACCAAAACAGAAGCATCATTTCACACATGCTCAATACAGGTTGAAAGCTGGGTTTTTCCACTTGCCATGCATCATTTCTATTGTTCCTTTGTCTAGTCAAAGCAAGGCTATGGGTTACATCACTAGTTGCTTCACTATCTTTTCTGTGCATGTTATGTTCTTCTTCCCAGCCTCATCCTGTTCATTCCTTATCACAGTTTCCTGCCGTCAAGGCTATCCAGCTGCACAGTTCTTTTCTTAGTCTGCAACTTTTCTGCAAGCAAAGCTCTTTCTATACTTTGGCTTTTCCCAGAGTCCCTTGCTGCACTCCCTTCCCAGAGCCCCTTTCTGCACTTTCCCTTACAATGCCGTGGCCAACTATCAGCCTGTCTCTAACCTTCTTCCCTTTTTAGGGAAGGTTATTGAATGGGTGGTTGCCCTACAGCTCCAGGTTCATCTTGATGCTTTTAGCTTATTGGACCTGTTTCAGTTGGGTTTTCATCCTGGGTATGGCACGGAGACTATGCTTGTGGCCTTGGTTGATGACCTGCACCTAGAGATGGACAAGGGAAGTTCTACTCTGTTCTTGTTAGATTTTTCAATGGTCTCGGGTACCATTTATCATAAGGTGGTGGTCACATGACTGTGGGACCTGGTGGGGGTGCACAGGACTACTCTTGAGTGGTTCTGCTCCTTCCTGTCAGGGAGGTCCCAGATGGTGGTGGTGGGGCAACTGCTCATCATCCTCTCAGGACCTCCCCTGCAGGGTTCTATTTGGTCTCCCCTCTTGTTCAACGGGTATATGAGGCCATTTGGTGAGGTAATTTGGAGGTTTGGGATGAGGTGTCATCAGTATTCTGACAACACCTCTAACCTCTTTCCTCCGACCTAGGCCCTGCAGTTTCGGTGTTTACCTGAAACTTGGCTTCTGTGGGGGACTGGATGAGGGTGAGCCAATTGAAGCTGAATTCTGACAAATCTGAGGTGGTGGTGATTGGCTGTCGGTGTGACCTCGAGGGAATTGGGACTCTTGGGAATTGATGGAGTCTGGACCCCGCTGGTCCACCAGGTTCACAGCCTTGTAGTGCTCTTGAATCCCCTGCTGCACCTGGATTGTCGGGTTGCAGCAGTGGCCAAGGACCAATTTAGATTTGGACAGTCATCCATGCTTTCATTGCCTTGAGGCTGGATTATTGCAGCGTGCTCTACGTGGGGCTGCCCTTGATGACTGTTCAGAAGTTGAAGCTGGTGCAGAATGTAGCAGCTCACCACCTGCTGTCACTCCTACTCCAGCTTTACTCCAACAATTATGCAAGAGTGAAAGTGGGACCAGATCACCAGTTGAGTGGGGAGATCCCCATAAGAAGGGGGGTCTGGCAGGGATGTGTATTGGCACCCCGGCTGTTCAATATTTATCTGCAGATTTAGTTAAATGGTTGGGAGTGGAGGACACTCACGCACCCAAAATTGGCAATTATCATCTTAGTGTACTGCAGTTTGCAGATGACCTGGTACTTATTTCACAGACAGGCAAGGGACTCAAACATCTGATCCAAAGGCTGGGGGAATATTGTACCCAGAATGGTCTTTCACCTAACCCCTCAAAATCTAAGGTCATGGTTATGGGGGGGGCAGAAACCGCCAAAAAAGTGGGAAATAGATCACCAACCACTTGAAGTAGTGCAGTCCTTTACCTACCTGGGCATGACCTTCGCAGGTAGGGGTACCTGGGCTAAACATATCCAGGTGCGGGCAGCAAGAGCAGCCCAGTTAGTGGGTGCGTTGGGTAGGGCGGCTAGAATATTGCAGGGTGTCCCATTGTCAACACATTTGGGTGTTTATAAAACAAAGATTCCGCCTGCGGCGGTATTCGGGCTGGATATTATTCCTTATCCATTGATCGCCCCCTTGGAAAGGGTGCAGAATGCATTTCTGCGCCAAATACTCCAGGTGGGGAGTGACATGCCAGCTTCAGTTCTGAGAGCAGAGACTGGCATTTTCTCTATCAGTGTACATGCTAAACTTACGGTGATACGCTATTGGGTAAGACTGCTCACTCAACGTGAGTGTTCCCTTCCACGACAGTGTTTACAGGAGGAGCTGGTACATACAGGCCCTAGAGGCTATCCATGGCTTCGATATTTGGGATATCTGATCCAGAGTCTTGGGTTCTCTCTTACCCATTTTGCTGGTAGATCATTAATGGGGATCAAAAAAGAAATACAGGTCAGATTAGAAGATATTGAGCGCCAGGAGGATATAGCGGCCTTGGGGAACTGGAGGGTGGCCCCCTGGCTTAAGTTGGTGAAGACAGTGTGGGGGCTGGAGGCATACTTGGATAGCCTTATGAACAGTGATCTCCGTAGAAGCTATACACTATTGCGATTCCAGCAAGTGCTGACTGCCGTGGTCGAAGGGCGACGGAAGGGGGTGGTTTATGCAAGACGCCTATGCTCGTGCTTCCACGGAGAGGCCGAAACGGTGGAGCATTTTCTGTTAACCTGCTTCTACTATAACGATTTAAGGGCAGTATGGCTCCAACCACTAATTGATGGGGTAGCATATTCAGAGCCAGGCCAGGGGTACAAAGAACTCCTTTCCCTAGCAAGGTTGGAAGAGGTTGTGGCATTGGCAACTTTTGCCTGGTTGGCCTCCAAGAAACAGAGGGTGGTTAAAGCGGAGCTATGAGGCATTGAGGGACTAGACTTTGGATTAGCCAAATAAGTAGGGTGCTATGCTAGTGAGATGGCTATCTTTGTAAAGTGGTGTATTATGTATTTTTGTTCGTAACTCCATCGTATCGGGATGGCCAGGGCGTAAAAGCCCAAATAAGCAAATAACAAATGCTTTGTTGTTCGATCGGACAACTTAGCTAGTGGGAGGGCTTCTTCTGTCTAGCAGATAAGCTATCCTTCCCCATGTTAGTGGGTTATAGAAAGTAGCCTTGTATTATATTTGTTTTAAAAATTTAGGAGGAGGCTCGATCTTCTTTTATTATTTAGGATTTTAGCTAGTGTAGTGTGTGCATCCGCTGAGGTATCAATTTGTTTTATTATGGCATTTAACATTGGGCATTTTGCTGAGGTAGTACTTACCCTTTACGGCATTGCATACTCCTTTTTGTCCTTTTTACTTGTCAGTAGAATATTTATGTGCTATTTCATATTGTATTTTATATGAGTCTGTGTAAATAAGTGTAAATAAGTAAATAAGTAAATAAGTGGAGGAAAGCTTGGCTGGGTACAAGTCTTAGAGTTTTCAAGAGACCTTATTTCATGGTTCCTTTGGTGCAGCCCTTCTCTGGCTGGGAAGAGATGATGATGCACATGAAGTTCTCATGCACATGATGCTCATGCTCAACAACCTTGCTTTTATCTTGTCTTTCCCCTTTAAGTACTCTTCCAGGGTCCTTTCAGTCACAGGAAGAAATCCATTTGCAGCTCAATGGTCTATGGCTAGTGTCTGCAGAGGTGTTTTAGGCTTTTTCTGATTACACACTTGCTCAAGATCATGACTTAGCATTTCTCCATTCCATGAAGTGTGGTTCCAGTTCTCAGCTTTCCCATTACATACATGTTTAACCTTTACATATTTGTTAGACCTGTAGTCTGCATGTAGCCTATTAGATCAGTACCTATATTCAGGTAGTAAGTATTCAAGATATTGCCCCATCCTCTCAGCAATACTTGTCTTTCACTTCAGGTTGAAGTATGTTGTCCTTGGAAACTGTTTTGTATTGATACATTTGGCTCTTTCTACTCAATACAAATATTTAAGTAGGACTGAATGGTGGTGGTTTTTTTCAGAAATCCCCCTGTATGAAAGACTTATTTCTGTCCAGTAAATGACAGCATATTTAGATTGGTAGGAGTTGAGGAAATGATTGATGTTGGTCATCTTAAGTTGGGTGTTTGTATCGTATGTGTTGCTGCTAGCCATGCAGTGTTCATTCCTTGAGGACAATTCATCTTATTACCTAGTATGAAAATCCTAGTATCCTACTTAGTCACTCACATCATTGTTAGTGTTGGATTCATCAGTGTGTGTATGTTGGCCTTGCTCTTCTGACATTGCACAAGTTTGTAGGCTAGCTCAATTCAGTAGCAAGAAGGGAGCATCTTGCATGTCACTGCCTCTAAGGGTGTTTCTGCATGTAATGATAGCCTGTACATTCTACATCCATCCATGTGTGCACATATCCATAAGCATGGAAATGGCTACTTGATAAACTTGAGTCTGTAGCTCCAGAAAATTGTGGTGCTACATACCCAGGCTTGGACTTGTGCACCGCTAACTGCATCTGGACCTGCAGCTACATGCTTGGGTGGAAGAGGCTGTTCTGCTCTTCCTTCCACCCACCCATTACAAATTCAGTGTACATGGAACCTGCTTCCTACTGAACTGCTGATCAATCCCCTGCTGCACCAAATTGCTGCTGACAAGGGTTGTTCTGGTCTTCTGGCAGCATCTGTGGTCTCTTCTCAGCTGTGGTGCTGCTAGGAGAGCTCTGCTAACCACTCAGTACCTGGTGTTGCTGTCAGTTGGTGTTCCTACTAGACCTGGCTCTAGAATTGATCACAGCCTGCATTCCGGCTAGGAACATATCCAAACAGGCTAGGAAAATGCAGTTGTAAAATGCACTAATTGTGTGTAGGCTGCTTGTGTAGCATGTGCTTGGACTGCAAGATTCACATAATTGTACTGTTCAATTTAATTGACAACGTTAGTTTTGCAGTATATCCATATTTCATGTTTCAAAAATGGTGGTGTCAATTATACACCTGCTGCCATTCCTGTGTAGTTGGTATGTTAACATTGTGGGGTATTGATCCCGTTGCTTTTTGTAATGTTCCTTTTCCTGTCCTCCCCAAATCATAATAAAATGTGAATTTATTTCTAGAATGCTGGTGTCATTTTCAGTTAAGCTCTCTCTTTTTAAAATAATTATGGCTTAATTGAGGTCTGTTTGACCCCAGCACCAGATTAGTACAGTGGAATGTTGCAACTTGCTAGAATTGAATGCATTTTCTATTGCTCATGAAGAAACTGCATCATATTCACTAATCTTGCATAATTCTGGTCCAGGATAGGCAAATATTCTTGGAGTTATGCAGAAGAACTGCACCTTCTATTGTCTTGTTGTTGACAATTTTATCTCATTTGGCAGCATAGTTGCTTTTGACTACTATAGCACTGTAGTGTCTTCCACTTGAAACTCAGTAACTCAAACGTTTTGTAACATGACTCATTAAAACCACTTTAAATACAATTTCAATAGTTGGCATTCTTCATATACAGGAAATCCTGAACTGATCTGGACGTGTCCCTTCTGCCATAATTTATTGTATATGTGCACTTATAAATTATTTATTAAATGGACACTTCTGGGGATCCTAGAACAGGAGTCTTGTATCTATTTCAAAATGTGACTTCACCTCCACAAAACTGATGCCAGGTCCTCAGTTGAAATATAAATGCTGGTGGATGTGTTTTGAAGCAAACTCCAACTTCTGTGGGATGTGGGACCCAAAGAAGTAACTAAGACTGTGTGGGAACACAGTTTTTTTTGGGGTCTTTGTGCCTTTTTGTCAGCACTTGATGTATGAATAGTTTGTCTTTAAGAATTTCATACAATAAAGGACTGTAACCTTTGAAATAGAAAAATGTGGCTTTAAAACTACAAATTGCAGAAGATACAAGGGTCAGTGTTTGAACATACTTCTCTGTTCTGAAATGGATCTCAAATGTATTGTCCTTTTTAAAGATCACTAACATTTTTTAAGTTGGCAAAGTAAAAAGCTAACTTTGCATCTCTTAGGTAATCTTGCTATAAAGTGACATTAATATTACCCATGACTTTTTAAAACTGAGCCCTTGGTCAATGAAACAATGACTTTTCCTCCTTTTTTTTAGGAAATACACATAAAGGAACCCATAGAAAAGGAAGTAAATCTTCACTTGTTGCAAGGTAACTACTTTATTTATATACAGTTTTGAACGCATTACGCAACTTCAATTAGATTAATGTTTGGTGTAGATATTTGGCATAAGTGACCTCAATAGTAAAAAAGGGTTTGAGTGAATAACCATGTAGATGGACTATTTTAGCTGTCTTAATTTGCATATAAGAGTAGCCCAGGCAAAGTTAATGGACCTTTTTAGAGTACTGTGCTTGTCTGCAAGGGGCTCTGGGACACTGAACTTGTGTTCAATTAAAACCTTCTATATAAAGAGAGCCTAAAAGGTGCTTTTTTTAAGAATCTACACTAGGTTCAAAGTTTCTCTGGGCTGGAGAACACAGTGGCTTCCAAACTTCTTGCTTGTGACCCTGTTTTGATACTTAAATATAAATGCAACCCCAGGCAGCAACAAAGACATGCAATGGATATCAAATCAGTTGGGATCTGCAGATTGTATATGCCCGTTTGGGGTACCTAGTCATAGCTTTGAAACCATTGGATTAAGCTTGTGAGGTGATGGCTATACAAAGCTGAGGGGGAAGGGAACTCCAGATCTTATCTAAGCAAAGGTTGCAGTGATCTAATCCCTTTAGAAATTGTTCTAGTTAGTCTCTTTTTAAAAAAAAAAAAAAAAGACGTGCGCACACAGTTTTACCGTTTAAAACATTAACCCTGATCTTCAGAGTGCTCTTTGACACAACACCACTGAAGGAAATGGAATTTGTGCTGGTAAAGTGCTTTGAAGATGAGACTACTAAACTTTAACCTCTTGGATAATAGAGCTTAAGCCTTGTTCACATGTACAAAACTAAACCATTTTATTAAGTTGAAGCAACGATTCAGGTTTTTATTAACTCACTTTGGTATCATTCACACTATATTCCTAAACCAATGTAGTACTCTCACTAGCGGTCATATCATGGAAGTGCATGCAATAATGGCTATCCCATGTCTTGTACACAAAGCATTCTGGGATGAATTCCAGAGTTCACAGCATGAAACGCTTTGCTGCCTGGGAATGATTTGCACACCATGTTTGCCAACCAAACATAAAAGGTTCACATTACAAGGTCCTTCCTTTTAGAAAGTGCAGGGGAGTATCTGCTCCTGACTTCTGGAGCATTCTTTACCTAATATCACCTACTCCTGAATACCATTGTTTGTGTGAACAATATTAAGGTACAAGCAAGTCAAGGAATTAAACAGACTTTGATGTATCTATGAACAATGCCTTGGCTAAAGAGTTAGCTCTGTCTTGTCTTTAATTAAGATGCCAGGGTTTAGTGGTGGGTGCTAGGGCTGGTGAAGCCAGTGGTGACTGGTGGGTTCTAGGGCTGGTGGGGTGCAGGGTAGGGCCAACAGCAGGCGGAGCCTAGCAGCAGTGCATCATACAAGCAAAGCAAACCATCTTAACCCAACAATATTATGTGAAGTTCTTAGCACACCATAAAATCAACAGCCTGGAGTTCTACTTCTCCCCCAAGACCCCAACCATGCAGCTACACAGTTCTGCTGAAGTGTAAAAGGCAGCTGCTGCAGCCAAACAAGATACAGGGAGATTAGCCAACCAACATGTGGCATGGCCTTCTTACAGAAACACCTGTCACAACAACAACAAAGCGACCATTTTAAAATGCAGGGAAAACTCAAGCAAAGAAACCATTCCATCCAAACTCCCAGGTTCCCCCACCCAAAAAACAAACAATTAGGGTGGAAATCGGCAAAGGGACCATTTAAAACCAAAGTAGACCTGGCCAGTGAGACCACAAAATGGCCTCGGCACATGCTTGGGAGAGGTGGGGGGTGGAATCCAAGCAACTGTGCATTATGCAAACTTTGAACAAGCAAAGCAAACAATCTTAACCCAACAATATTATGTGACACCATAAAAGCAGCAGCATGGAGTTCCGCTTCTCCCCCAAGACATGTGGCGTGCCCTTCTTGCAGAAAAGCCTGCCGCATCCCACCAGACTGCAAAGGGGTCATTTTAAAATGCAGGTAAAATTTCAAGCAAAGAAACTGTTCCATTTATGCCCCCCCCCAAAAAAAACAAATAAATCAGAAAGCAGACAATAGGGTGTCTTAGCATGAAAAACATCAGGCGCCAGGGAACCATTTTAAAGAAGAGGCAGCACCGCTATGCCCTTCCAAGCTTCAACTGGGCCCACAAAATTGCCCCTGCCTTGCAATGCATACCCAGGGGAGGGAGGGGCAACCGGTGAGCCACACATAAAATACAAACAACTTACATTCAGATAAGGCAGCAACCAAACAAACCCATGTTCCTCCCTGTCCCCCAAGCCTGTAGCTAGGGCTTCATCTTTGACTCGCACCTTACCTTCAAACCCTACATTGACTCCATTGCCAAATCCTGCCGCTTCTCGCTCCACAGCATTGCTAAGATCCGCCCTTTTCTGTCTCCTCTGTCAAAACTCTCATCCATGCCCTAGTCATCTCACGCCTTGACTATTGTAACCTCCTCCTCACTGGCCTTCCCCGCTCCCACCTTTCTTCCCTTATCTCTGTTCAAAACTCTGCTGCCAGGATCGTCCACCTAGCTCGTCGCTCTGAGCGCGTGAAACCTCTCTTCTCTCTCCACTGGCTCCCTCTTCCTGAGCGTATTCTGCAGAAGCTCCTTGTTTTCACCTACAAAGCGCTTCACAACCTCGCTCCCCCCTACCTCTGTGCCCTGATCTCCCTCCGAACCCCTACTCGAGCACTCCGCTCGTCCTCCATCCCCACTCTCACCCTCCCACGTCTCCCCTGCTCTGCCAGCTGCCTTCGTCCCTTCTCCCTCGCTGCCCTGCATGCCCGGAACTCCCTCCCTGCCCTCGTCCGCCTTGCCCCCACCCTCCACGCCTTCAGGTCCCTCCTCAAAACCCACCTCTTCCGCTCCGCACTTCCAAACTTCTGCTAAGCATCCCCACCCAGGATTATCCCCCACCTGCTATCTGCAAACTCCCAATTTACTGTAACCAAGCCAAGAAAGCGTACCTTAGCTCCCGCATCCTCATGAATGTCGCATCCCTTGTGTCCCCCCTGTTTTCCCCTTCCCTGTCTTCCCTCCCCCTGTCTTTAGATTGTAAACTCTTGAGCAGGGACCATGTCTATCCTGTTTTGTAAGTGCCAGGTACATCGCTGGCGCTATATAAATGCTTATAATAATAATAAAATACAGATCCATAATTTATATTTTGCATACGACACACTATTAGTTCTAACCATACAATATTAGTCACTTCAGTCCTCACTCCCCTACAATTCACAATCCTTGGAACTGATTAATTGTCCTATCCAATGCAGAAATGTGGATTACTGTATCTCTGATGTAAACTAGTCCCTAATCTCCAGATAATACTGGGAGACAGGAGAGGGTAAGAAGTAATTTTGCATCTTGCAACCCCAAGAATTTAGGACACATGGGTACTCAGTCTGTGGGAGGAGGGTGCATTTAGAGAAATGGTAGATTAAAGATGTTAATCATACAAGGATATTAACTTATTTTGGTATCAAAATCTTATTTTATACTTTTGGATAATTATCTTCAATGCTGATGGGTTGAATGAACCTCTCTCTCTCTCTCTCTCACTCTCTGATTACTATTATGAAATATGATACCCTGGAAGAAATGTGGTTTATCGTCAGTCATGTGGGTGGATATTACTGTATCCTGGGGCTGGGTTGGGATGGAAAACTATGATTTCCCAATTCAGGGAGAGGTTTAACTAAAATCCCCCTATATCTGGAAAGGTGCATTTGTGTGTTCGGTTATGACCTGTCATCTGTGCGTAATGACATCCTCCTCTCCAGCCGAGGTAAAAGTAGGTGGTGGTGGCTATGATCCTCAGTGCAGGGGGTGGGAGTCAGCAGCAGAAATTTGGTAGCCCCATGCCAAGCTACCACTCCTTTTCTTCCCCCCCCCCCCCACCCCTTCTCCCCTGCCAGCCCTTCTCTACAAGCTCCTGCCTTCTCCCTACCATCGCCACCAAGAGTGCTTGCTCTCTTGGGCTGGGCAGGAACAGCGTGCACTGCATTCTAGTGGTGCTGTCGTGTGCATGGCCATTAGTGGAAAGGGGAGGCGGTGACAGAGAAATGGCCAGAGGAAGAAAGGTGGGCGCAAGAGTTACTACAGCCGGAATGGCTTGGTGCTGCCTCGCCTCATACAGGGTGCAAGCGCCTAGAAGTGTCCTCATAAGGGAGAGAGAAAGTTCTTGCCCCGCCCACAACACTGTTTGCTGCTGAAGAAATCCCCCATCTGCCTTGGCCGCCTCCCGTCGGCTCAAACTCTCTTGTCCCAGCCCTTGGCAGCCGCTCTCGAGCTGGGGCTAGTGACTGTCCCTGTGCAATGCAGGGAGTGGCACTTTTAAAATTAACTATGCCATTAGCAAAGGTCCCCATCCTGAACACACGAACAGAGCATTTTAAGGTGCTTTATCCCTTCCTAGGAAATACTTTACATACCAAGGAAACTAAGCGAGGGGGGTATATCTGCCACTTCCTCCTCCAAGGGGGGAGGGAACAGCAAAAGGAGAAGGAAAAACACAAACTGAATTGCAGCTCACATGTATTCCTCCCAGCAGCACTGCTAAGGTATTTGCTCCCACTGTGCAGCACAGGGGCAGGTGTCAGAGGGTTTCTAGGGACAGACAGATTAATGGGGATATATTTTCTATGGGAGCGTGTAGAACAGATTCGGATGGTTCAGTCCTGGAGACTAATGGAACCCAAGAGGTCCCATTACCTCTAATCTTGACAACTGCCCGCTCGATGACCTCGTGGCTTTATTATGGGATACCTTGCTGTTGGAGGTCATCGACCGGATGGCTCTGAGGTGTCCACTCCCTCAGCAACAGCTCCTCATGCCTCCGTGGTTTACAGAGGACCTAAGGCTGCTGAAGCGGGTGGGGAGGCGTTTAGAGTGATGGTGGCGCCGTTCACTTACTGAAGCTGACAGATTGCAACATAGAGCCAGAGAAAATCGCTCAGATTCACCACAGCTTGGACGCTGCGCTTATTGCAGTGAGTGAACCAGAAGTTGTAGAAGCCCCACCCTGTCCAGTTTCGTGGGATCAATTTCAGTCAGTGTCCTCTGCCAGAGCGGGGGGATGTCCTTGGGGCTGTTAGGGCCACCTCGTGTGAACTTGACCCATGCCCATCCTGGCTGGCTGGCCAGCCAGAAAACTGGAGCTGCTGATGGCGGGGGTGATCAGTGCCTCCCTTCAGGAGGGCAGAATACCAGGCTGTCTCAGAAGTGGTGATGTGGCCTCTGCTCAAAAAACCATCACTTGATGTTGATTCCCTCACCAGTTATTGGCTGGTCTCTAACCTTCCCTTTTTAGGGACGGTTATTGAGTGGGTTGTGGCCCAGCAGTTGCAGGGGCACCTAGACTGCACTGGTTATCTGGATCGCTCTGTCTGGCTTTCATCCGGGGTATGACACAGAGACTGCGCTTGTGGCCCTGGTCAACTACCTTCGCCATGATTTCCATCGGAGTCTATGGACCCTGATGATTTTGTTAGGTCTGTCAGCTGCTTTTGATACCATTAACCATGAGATTTTGGTGACTCGCTTGCGGGATCGAGCTGGAGTGGATGGGTTCGTCCTTGATTGGTTCCGCTCTTCCCTAGCCAGGAGGACTCAGCATGTGGTGCTTGGGGATTGTTTTTCATCTCCACTGGACCTTGCATGTGGTGTCCTGCAAGCTTCTATTCTGTCCCTACTCTAGTTCAATGTGTATATGCAGCCACTCGGAGAGGTCATGAGACAGTATGTGGTGCGGTGTCATCAATATGCTGATGACGCCCAACTCTACCTCTCATTTTCATCTGACCCAGACCCGGCAGTCTCAGTGCTTACCTGATGTCTGGCGGCTGTTGGGGATTGGATGAGGGCAAGCCGACTGAAGTTGAATCCCGACAAGGTGGAGGTTGGTGCGGAGGGCAGTAGATATGACAGTTCATGGGATCTGCCCTCTGCTGGTATCCCAGGTCTGTAGTCTGGGTGTGCTCCTCGATCCACAGTTCCGCCTGGATTCCCAGGTGGGGGCTGCAGCGAGGAATGCGTTTTGCCAATTACATCTGATGCGACAGCTTTGGCTGAATGTTTCAGATAGCAACCTGGCCACCATCATCCATGCTTTCATTACATAGAGATTGGACTATTGCAACGCACTCTGTGTGGGGTTACCTATGGTGACGGTTCAGAGACTGCAACTAGTGCAGAATGCAGCGGCCCGTCTCATTATTGGGATGGGTTGCCATGAGCACATTACACCGGTGCTCCAGGCTCTGCACTGGCTTCCTGTAGTTTTCTGGACCTGATTCAAAGCATTTGTTTTAACCCTTTAGATTTTGCTTCCTCCCTCTCTTCTGCCTCCTGGCTTCTCCTCCTCTTCCCCTGACACTGCCATCTCTTCTCTCAACGCCTCTCACCATGACCCTTGACTCTCTTGCCCCCCTCTCCTCCCTCCCCGTTCAACCCCAAAACCCCCATCCTTGACTCACCCCTACTATCCGCTACCTCCACTCCTGAACCCGGGCTGCTGAACGCCTCTGCCGCAAATCCCACTCCCACCCTGACTTCCTCCACTATAAATTCTCCCTCTCTTCCGCTATCTCCCTGGTGAGGCAACACTACTATGCCTCCCGGGTTGAATCCTACTTTCGGGACCCCTGTCGCCTCTTCTCCACCTTTGATTCCCTTCTCAAGCCCCCTTCTGCCCTCTTTCCTTTCTGCTCAGGATCTCGCATCATTCTTCACCTCAAAGATTGACAAGATCCGCCAAGACATTGCTTCCCACCTGTCTCCTCTCCCCGCTCCCTCACCGCCCCCTCTTCTCTCCTTCCCTCCTGCCTCCCTTGAGGAAATCTCCTCTTTGCTCTCTTCCTCCAACCCCTCCACCTGCCCTCTCGACCCAAACCCCTCCCGCCTCCTGACCTCCATTGCTCCCACTGTTGCCCCCCCCCCCCTTTACATGTCATTAATCTCTCCCTCTCCACAGGTTCCTTCCCCTCTGCCTTCAAACATGCCACTGTCTCCCCCATCCTCAAAAAGCCTACCCTGGACCCTNCGCCTCCTGACCTCCATTGCTCCCACTGTTGCCCCACCCCCCCTTTACATGTCATTAATCTCTCCCTCTCCACTGACTCCTTCCCCTCCGCCTTCAAGCATGCCACTGTCTCTCCCATCCTCAAAAAGTCCACCCTCGACCCTTCTGACCCCTCTAGTTATCGTCTGATCTCCCTTCTACCCTTCACCTCTAGGCTTCTGGAACGTGTTGTCTACTCCCGCTGCCTGGATCTCCCCTCTGCCAATTCCTCCCTGGACCCCCTCCGATCTGACTTCCGCCCCCTTCACTCCACTGAAACTGCCCTTGCCAAGATCACCAGTGATCTACTTGTCACTAAGTCTAAGTGCCTTTACTCCATTCTTGTCCTCCTTGACCTCTCTGCTGCCTCTGACACTATCGACCACTCACTCCTACTGGACTCTCTCCGCTCCCTAGGCTTCTGCGGCTCTGTCCTTGACTGGTTCTCCTCCTACCTCTCTGATCACTCCTTTAATGTGTCTCTTCCCAATTCCAAATCCTCCTCCCTCCCCCTCTCAATTGGGGTTCCCCAAGGCTCTGTCCTGGGCCCACTCATCTTCTCTATCTACACCCTGTTCCTTGGCAAACTCATTGCCTCCCACGGCTTTATGCTGATGACGCTCAACTCTCTCTCCACCCCCTCTCTCCCCGTCTGTCCAAGCTTGCCTCATCAACTGTCTCTCTGACATCTCCGCCTGGATGTCCCAATATCAGCTCAAGCTCAACATGGCTAAAACATGGTTCTTTATCTTTCCTTCCTACCCTTCCTCTCCCTCTTCCCTGTCCATCCTTATTGATGGAGTCACCATCCGCCCCGTTCCCCAAGCCCGTAGCTTGGGCTTCGTCTTCGATACTCACCTTTCCTTTAAACCTTACATCAATTCTTTTGCCAAGTCCTGTCGCTTTGCCCTCCACAACATCGCTTGGATTCGACCCTTTCTCTCCATCTCCTCTGCCAAAACCCTTGTTCACACCATGGTCATCTCTCGCCTTGACTACTGTAACCTCCTCCTTACTAGCCTCCCCTGCTCTCACCTGTCCCCTCTTATTGCCATCCAAACCTCCGCTGCTAGAGTCATCCACTCAGCCCGTCGGTTTGACCACTTGCAGCATCTCATCTCCTTGCTTCACTGGCTCCC
Organism: Sphenodon punctatus; assembly: GCA_003113815.1. Classification (NCBI taxonomy): domain Eukaryota; kingdom Metazoa; phylum Chordata; class Lepidosauria; order Sphenodontia; family Sphenodontidae; genus Sphenodon; species Sphenodon punctatus. The sequence continues at coordinate 2,942,673 of QEPC01002120.1, read as the reverse complement.
CCTTCCACAACGCATCCTTCACAAACTCCTGGTGTTCATGTACAAATTCCTTCACAACCTGGCTCCCTCTTACCTCTCAGCCCTAATCTCCTTACACACTCCTGCACGCACTCTTCGCTCCTCCTCTGCCCCCTCCCTCGCTCTCCCTTGTCTCCTCTGCTTCCCTAACCGCCGTTGTCCCTTCTCCTTTGCTGCCCCCATGCCTGGAACTCCCTCCCTGCCCACATCCGCCTTGCCCCCTCCCTCTGCACCTTCAAATCCCTCCTCAAAACCAACCTCTTTCTCACCGCCTTTCCTGACGCCTGCTAGAACTTTCCTTCAATATTTACTGTCTGCCCTCCCCACAGACTCCTGCTTAACTGCAACCAAGCCAAGCACGTGCACCTGAGACCTCGCATCAGCTGAATGTTATTTATCCCGTGTCTCTCCGTATGTCCCCTCTCCTTGTCTCCCCCCTCCGTGTCTATTTGATTGTAAGCCGTAGGCAGGGACCACGTCTATCTTATTGTTCTGTAAAGTGCCAGGTACATAGCTGGTGCTATACAAATGCTTATAATAATAATATATGGCCTTGGCCTGACCTATCTGCGGGATCATCTCGCTCTCCGTGCTCTGGAGCAGCCTCTGCAGTCCTCTGGGAGCACCCTTCTCGAGGCCCCCCGTGTGGAATTAATATATTCCACCCTGCCTCCCCTCTCCATCTCTTCCTCACACACAAACCCTTCCTAAGACCCTCCCTGGTGCAAAGAGGGAGTCCCAGTGTGGCTAATCTTGATCCCTCTCCCCACGTTTCCCCTGCTTTCCCCATGGTCTCTTTGGCTGCAGAGCCCAGGGAAGCAGAGGCTGGTTACAGCAGGAGTCAGTCTCACCTGGGCTGAGCACAGGGCAGCAGAGCTCAGGGGCTCTACATGGTGCCAGGCGCAGATCCAGCTGGGGGAGCAGCTGCTACTCAGCCTGGATGCAGCGGGGACCTTCCCAGGAAGCCGAGTTCCATCATGCTGGGGACAGAGAGTAGCCTCCAGCCTAGCTCAGGCTCCCCCACCAGCTGGGAGGTGAGATGGGGGAGTTCCCTTGGATTGCTACATTGCATGGATTGATTCTCTTCTATCCTGCACCATCTTCCAGCCAACATGACGGACCACGAGTCTGTCTGATCCTAAAAATAGTCTGCGAGCGGGTGCTGTAGGGCTGAAGCAAGGTGAAAATCTTCAGGATGGCTAAGAGCCACTTCCCATGCTACTGTTCCTGGTGCATGTTTTTACTCCAATTTTCCACATATGTGTTGCTGCAAGCCCCTTCTGTTCTGCTTCTGCTCCTTCCCCCTTCCCACTACAAGGGCCAGCCCAGGGTGGAACTTATTACTGACCAAATTGACTCTCTTTTTTGACCTGGGAAGGTTAGGGCATCAGCCTGAGCCTCTGGGGCATGTGCTGCCATGCCTGGTGACTTATTATTTTGGGCATATGCACAGGAGGCTCAGGCTGGGCATATGCACAGGAGGCCCTGAGCCTAACTTTGTAGTGCAGTCTTTTTTTTGCGCTTGTGCATGTGTATAGAGCAGAAACATGGCAGCGCTGCAAGGGTAGGCACAGGGCACTAATTTGTGCCTCCTGTGCATGCGCCTGAATATGAAGATTTGCCACGGCAGCAGAGCAGGGAAAACAAGCAGCTGCTGAGAAAGTCTTGGTGGCACAGGATGAGCGTACACCCATTAATAGGAACTGCCAGAGTTCAAAATAAATATTGTTGAGACCATGCAGACTTCTTCTAGTAGAAGTGGATAGTACCACTGTTGTATATTAAAGGAAGACCTTCCTTTGTATATCATATATATTGAGAGCTTTAGTGTTAAATTATCATATATATTGAGGGCTTTAGTGTTAAATTCTTGAACCCCCGTCAAATTTTCAGGCTCTTGGATTAAGCACAGACCTTACAAATGCAATATATGTTGGTGAAAGCAGTATAGCTGCTTTGGACAACTAGACTGGACTCTTACGAGGTTGGTAATTCAAACCTTGTAATTGTTGGCCATACTTGCAGATCCAGTTGTGCCTGTAGTACTCCAATGTAGACACAACTTTGCAACTTAGGGTTGCGAATAATTCAACCTGGTATTAGAATGCTGTATGTTAAAGGTACTTGGAATCCAAAACCAGGATTTATGAAAATTGCTGTATGGAGACACACCCTATCTACTTTAGAGAGTCTTCAAGACCGCAACGTAACTTTAATCTGGATGAATCAGGCAGGCCTAAAGGGGGTAGTTGAGTCCTTGGTCCCCTTCACTGCTTGCTTTCTTGATAGTTGCTTGTCTTAAAATTGCAGGTTCTTTTGGATCAGTACAGTGATGACTCAAACAATGGGTGTCAAAAAGCTGTTTTATTAAATATAACAAAGCATAAAGATAGAAACAATAACCCCAATGAATACAGAAAGAGACTTCTCACACATCCCTTTATGCCCACCGGGGAACGGCAACAACAGCTGCGAGATGATCCCCAAGTGGGCCCCAGGTTCTGCTTCACCCCTTGGCACGTCTTCAAAGTAGCCAGCAACGAAGTTTCAAGATGGGACCCCGGCTGCTGTGTCTTATAGTATTCTGATGTTACACACTCACTCTACAAATCCTGCACATGTGTGACCAATTCTAGCTAGTGCAGCTGTATCTTTCCTTAGCCTGAGTCATTCTCAGCTCAATTAAGGAACCTCCTTTCACTGTCAAGCTCACTGCTGACAAGGGCTTCCCAGAACATTTCCGTTCTAACTGGCCTTGACATTCTGCACAACAGTTACCATGGAATACAGAAAAGTTGCCAAAGAGGCATACATAGGACACCTCCATTGCATGAAGTGAGTTTACATTACATACATGTTTAACCTTTACTTTTACATATTTGTTAGACCTATAGTCCAGTATCTTTGTGACACACGTTAGACAAGATGGATTCTACAGCATATGCAGGCTGAATAAAACTATAAGTGCCCACTCACTGGCTCCGTCGGTGTACAATGGTCTTCCGCAATCTTTCACTACACTGCTAGAAATATCAATTGTAGTATGGCCTCTTGTCCACTAGGAATGCCCCCCCCCCCCCTTTTCAAAATCCACAGAACTGCTTGGTTCAAGATGGAGAGGTAGAATGCTAAATAAAACCAACACCTTTTTGTTCCGGTATTCTACCACCTCAACCAAGCAATGTATAAGAACTTTAGCCCTAAACTGATGCTGAGAGTTATGCTAAATATCTTACTGCATAAGGTATTTCTGTATTGAAAAATGTCCTATTGCACTATAGAGCCTAAGATGTTTCTCTCTCTATCAGGTGAACTGCTGCTTTGTGAGGCAAACATGGTATTGAAATACGTACAAGAAGATGGATCAAATCGTGGAACTTGTGGGAAACTCATTTGCACAAACTTCAAAATTTCTTTTCTTGGTGATGAGTCTACTTTGGAGGATGATGTAAGACAACTAACTTTACCTGGTTTAATCTTGTGAATGTAATCTCTTGGTTACATAGGGGCAGTGTACTTGTCTTGCTGTGCGGCTAGTATTTTTTTTTTCTTCCTGTCGTTCAACAGAACATATAAAGTGGGTGGGAAAACTGTTGGAAAACTTCAGTATTATTGACGCTGTCGGTGAACACCAAATCAACTTGATTGCTGCTAATGTTTGTAACAGAACATTATTCAATATTCTGCACGTTGACAGAAGTGTGAACCAAGTTTCATAGTGAAAACTGTTAGGCAGTGCCTCTTGACCAATATTGCTTCCTCTTCCCTGAAAACCTAAGCTGAGAATCTTGGAACTGATGAAGCATAAATACAACTCTTAGTCTCTAAAATACCAAATTTCAATGTTTAAATTGAATGATCTGCAGGCTACTTCCAACCAGATATTTTTCAGAAGGCCCACTGGGGATCCCCAGGTTCTGTAAATGCAACCAATGGTTTTTCATGCTTGACCCACATCGTGCATAGATTGCACTATGAACACGAGCTTTCCTGGCCCCATCCCTCCAGATCACTGCTAGTAAAATCTCTTAAGGCAGGCTCCAGAGGAGTGCGGATTCTTCTCCTAGCCCCTGGCTCGGAACTGTGCCTATATAGTTGCCACTGCTTGGATAATGTAAGGTGAAAACCAGGTGAGACAATACTCCTCTGGAGTCCGTTTGGTCTGTGCAGCCCCCACTCATGTTTAGTGTGTGGAACCGAATAAACAGGCAGCCCCTGCATGTAGGTTGTGTATGCAGGCTACTCCCACTGTCAGGTTTAGCCCAATAAACCTAACAGATGGACATGCATTCTTCCTCGGCCCTTGTCATGACTCTCGGCTATGGCAAACCATGGGAAGAAGCAGCTGCACTAGCTGTTCCCTCCAGGAATATCACTCCAGATGGTAGTTCAGCCCCTGCTATCCCCACCAACCCATGGTGGTGCACACCTGGGTTTACATCTGCCAACACTTGACAGCTGGAAGTAACCTTCTACTAAACACAGAATGCTGAGTTTACTGAGCAGATTATCCAAACAAAAAACGATGGTTTCAAAAAACCTTAAAGGTAGGACAATTTCCAAACCAAAAACTTCCTCCACACCATGAAAATTTATTACAATTCTTATTAAAAAAAACATTGCGCACACATTACAACAAAAATTAAACCCCCAAAAGCATGGAAATTATTTAAAGATTGTTTTATAACTTCCATAAATATAAATGTAAGATATGTACTTAATTCCTTACCTTACATACTTTTATTAATATTTATCACTAAGCTATCACATTTTTCATTAGGCATTAGTTTATTGTAATTCAACACTGAACAATTTTTTCAAACTGCCTTAACTCTGTCGTTTCAGTTGACACTGCCAGTGTAGACACTTGTATAGAATCGGTTTGATAGAATGCCATTCTGTGTGAAATGACAGAGTTAAGGCAGTTTGAAAAAATTGTTCAGTGTTGAATTACAATAAACTAATGCCTAATAACGAAAAAATTTAATAGCTTAGTTAGTGATACATACTAAGTATGTATGGTAAGGAATTAAGTACATATCTAATGTTGACGGTAAATTATGAAACCTAGATAGAAAATCTTTAAATTTCCATGCTTTTTGGCATTTAATTTTTATGTGAAAAGTGTTTTGAATAGGAATTGTAATTTTCATGGTGTGGAATGCTTGATAATCTTTTGATTGATTGATTAGACTTGTATCCCACTTCTTCCAGCCCTACGGCAGCTCGGAGTGGCTCACAAAACATTTAAAACCATATATAAAAACACTACAAAAAACGGATTACTAAAACAATAAAGACAACCACAATGAAGAGGCAAAAATCACTGGTAAAAAACTCACCCTTATTCTCCCCCTCCCCCAAAGAGCTGGACAAACAGCCAGGTCTTACAGGCCTGACGAAAGGCCAACAGGCTGGGAGCCAGGTGAGCTTCCTCTGGGAGGGAGTTCCACAGCTGTGGTGCGGCAACGGAGAACACCCTCTCCATCGTGGCCCCTGGTAGACTGTAGAGGTCGCTACTGCCCGGGCAGTGATGTGGTCTCTCAGATAGGAGGGGCCCAGACCATGTAGGGCTTTAAAGATCAAAACTAGCACGTTGAATCGGGCCTGGAATGCTATAGGCAGCCAGTGCAGAGCCTGGAGCACTGGTGTAACGTGCTCCCTACGGCCCATCCCCATCAGGAGATGGGCCGCCGCATTCTGCACCAGCTGCAGCTTTCAAGTCGTCACCAAGGGCAGCCCCACATAGATCGCATTTCAGTAATCCAGCCTTGAGGTGATGAATGCATGGATGAGGTTGCCAGGTCAGAGCTTGAAACCTATGGCTGGATCTTCTGCACAAGATGTAATTGGTGAAAGGCTTCCTTTGCCACCGCCACCACCTGACAATCTAGGCGGAGGCCAGGGTCCAACAGAACCCCCCCAAATTCCCCACATGTGACTACCATTAGACAGCAATAAACAGGAGCATTTTTCATGCAGCTGTGTGAAGGCAGGTCACTCCCCCAGGTACATTAACTTACCATAGTTGCCTGGTTGTTCTGATGTAAAACCTTGGAAGTAGCTCCTTAAAATGGAATTGCTCGTGAAGCAGTTGCATCAGGCTTGTGCTGTAAATTTGGAGATGGGGCAATGCGTATCTGAATTTTGGTGTGGGTTGGCTTTTAAGGCAAAGTTTGTGTGCAGCAGTGAGTGTGTAGAGGGGCAGGAAGCAGTTGCTCCTTGGAGTGCTATAGGCTTTGCCCAGGACACTGGAATTGGCAGACCTGTGTGCCAAGGCTGCGTGCAACCTGACGGGATGCAGCCACATGGACTTGCACTAGCCTGGATTTGGCAGCAGACTCTGCATGTCTTGAGATCCTGCCATGGGTGGGGTCTGTGTGTCTGGTGGGGGGGGGACACCTAATAAACAGGCTGGTGGACACCCACCCAGTATGAACTAATGACTTCTTCGTTTTCACCCTTGGATAACCTGGGGAAACTTCTTTTCAGGAAGGTGGGGCAGAGTGGCTTTCTCACTTCCTTTCTGATGTGGCCTCGTCCCGTGTGGACCACCACAGTGCCCCTACGGGGTCATGTCCTCATTGGAAAGGAGCAGGAGCATCACTTTGCTTTGCCTCTTTCTGGATCATAGCTCTAGAAAAGAGAGTGCGTTTGGGATAGGGCTTCCTGCCCTGATCTCAGCCATCCTGATTTTTAGAAAACCTTTCTCCCCCCCCCCCCCCCTTCACTGTTGAATGGCAAGCAGCAGCCTCCAGGACTGGACCCAGCCCAGTCACTTACCACTGCTGCTGAAGAGTACAGCTTTGCTGCTTGGAAGCTGTTGTAGCAGTGAATCTGACTGAAGAAGAGCCCCACTAACCCTGCAAGACCAGTTGGGGAATCCGCTGCCGGCGACTCTTGCATAGCTTCTATTCTGGTCACCCAAGAGGTGTAGCATGCTGCATTAGCCTCACAAGGACCAGCTGCCTGCTTGCCCATCCCCATAATCCCAAAGTGGTCTTAGCCTTGGACCCAGGAAGACTGAGCCATGCCACAAGCAGCAGCACAGTAAAGGGCCTTTTTGATTTTCATGTGGGTGGAGGCTGTGGGGCACTTGTTTTTGATTTGGTCTGGGATGGGTGGATTTTTGGTTTGTTTGGCTACTGGTTTGGTTCTGGAGGCATTTTGATTGAGGGGGTTAAAGAAAAGTGTAAAACGTAGTAATTTGAAAATTATATTTAACTTGTATGGCCTACTGTTTCCTTTTTAAATTGCCCACATGGCCTTTAGACAGAAAAGCTCCCCACCTGGTCTAAAGCTTCAAGAAGTTCCAAACATCATAAATTCTAGAAAAGAGGAGAAAAGCTGCTGCTGCTGCTTAGCTTTTATTCAGGAGTAAGAAAAAGAACTGAGCTCTTTGCACATATTTAAACTAGAAGTAATCTCTGAACAAACCTCTAATCTTACCTGTGTTGGGGTTTCTTTCTGAAATTAAGATACAAAGAGGTGCCTCAGACTTAAAAATAAGCATTAAAGTGCATTTTAATACAGAAAAGATTAAGTAAAACAGCAGCCTTGAATTCGTCATTGATTGCTATATTAAATATGATCTGTTTAAAAGTTAATCTTTAATCGCTATCCTGTAAGCTCATTTGGGATTTGATCAAGCTGGGCTTCTGCATCACAGATCAGCACCAGTAATAATATCTACAGATAAGATTATATCAACCTTTTGAAGACTCTGGGGGGGTGGGGGTTGTAACTGGTTCTGTAAACTAAACTTGATAAATAGTCACACCAAACAAACCTTTGTCTCCTAGACTTACTCTGCAGAGCCAAGAGGAGTAAAATTAGCAAAAACATACATTGATACAGCTCCTAGGGAGTACACAGGGAGTCTCCCTATTGAAAAGATTCAAAGTTAACTTGAGTAGAGCAGCTTGCTAATAGTACTTGTGTAACATGAATGTTTTTGTCTTATAGGAGCCACAATTTAAGAATAAAATCATTGGAGAAAATGATATCACTTTGCACTGCGTAGACCAGATTTATGGAGGTAGGGTCAATGTCTTCGTGTATGAAACATAATTGGCAAAAACATCGCTGTTGACCTACAAATCCATTTTAAGACTGGGGGTAACCTAAAGAGCGTTTTGTGACTATTCTGGTCAGCTTAGTCTTTTTTAAATAGGTACTTGAATGATCCAAACCTTAAAACTGCTAAGTGTCTTTTCTGTTCAAGTAACTTGCCCCATATGAAAGTAATAGCATATGGGTACTACACTGGCTTATTGACCTATCCAATGCTGCAGAAGCCACTTCTAACACTGTGTGATAGCCATGTAAAACTACTGGTGGCCTAATGGGGTCGAGATTGGGTTAGTTTAAACATCCTATAAGATCTTAAACCTTTTATCTAGAGGTTCCTACCAAAGAGATTCTCTTCTATTGTGTTTTGAGGGAAAGCCTAATGGCCTGCAATTATATCCAGTATGTGACTGAAGCCACAAGCTTCATCTCCATGGCAACACTGAGATCACCTTGCTAAAGGTTCTCCCTTTTCCCCTCTACCCAAGCTGAAAGGCTGCAAGATCTTCCCATTTTCTGTGTGGAGAAAATTGGGGAGATCTCACGCTCTTCAGCAGTACACTAGAACATTGGCCTTGTGTAATCGGAGGCAGGAACTGTAGTCCAGTACTCAGTTACATCTATTTGTGGCGAGAGGACAGTCAGGCTTTGTCCCACCCAAGAATATACTTCTGGTAACTGCTCTGAGCTGTTACACCTGTACCTCCCAGACAGTATTCTAGAACAGGAGTCTTCCACTCATTCTGCACTAGGACTGCACTAGGCTGCTTTCTACCATTTAGCAATACTTATTTTTTTATCCCGTCCCTGCTGCCTCTGGTAATAAAAAACTAACTCCTCATGATACATTGCAAAACAGGTCTTTGCTTTATGATTACCACAGCTTCCTTGAGGATAGCAATTCTCATGCGTTGACATTCAGTTATAACATGGATGCATATACTTGCTATGACTCAGAATGATTTTTCAAAAAAGGTCTAATCAGTCCTGTATTTGTTGCTATTTCTTATTTCTATGAAAATACTGTTGAGGAGAACTCTTGAGTGGTAGCGAGTATTTGCATCCATGTTCTAACTGAATGTCAACGCATGAGAATTGCTATTCTCAAGGAAGTTGTGGTAATCATAAAGCAAAGACCTGTTTTACAATGTATCATGAGTTGGTTTTTTATTACCAGACAGCCACTGAAGAAGGGGGGTATTCCCCCCCTGAAACGCGCTTGGCGATTGACATTTGTGGACAGACCTTCTACATGCCAGATCAGCGATCATAGACTGGGGACTTCATTTACCCCTCCAGGGGTCTGTCATTTTATATTGCTATTTATTGTCCGTTTGTTTCCAGTTCGAGTTCAGAATTTGTACAAATTGTATTGCCCAGATATGGTCAAAGCCGTTGGACCAGATGTAATTGCTGAAATGCACTCCCCACCACAGCTACTACCTGAGCCTCCAGGCGGAGCTGTGGATCAAGGAGCACTCCCAGACTTCAAACTTGGGAGACCAAAGGAGGATGGATCGCATCAATCCTAGAGTTGCATCCCACAGACTGAAATTTTTTTTAAATGGAAAAATGCCAGACTCCATGATCAGAGAATTAATCTGCAGGGCCTCCCTTGATTGAGGTGAATCAAGGGCCTCCCTTGATTTAAGTTTTCACTTAAAACTTGAGCTTTGGTCTGTCTTCAGGTTGTGGGGGGCATCCTTGCACCCTTTTACATCTGGCTTGTGGTTTCAAGGCCATTTCTGAAAGAAGGGCTAGAAATGTACTTTAAACAAAAAAAAAATGGAAATGGAGAACTAAAGGATGGCAGTTATACCGCTAAATCTGTTTACAATTCTCCAGTTGCAAAACCCTGTTCTGTAGTACTTAGCCAAACCTAAAAGCCCATTCTTGCTTAGACCTCATCCATTCTACAGTCTAGGTAGGTGACAAGTTGCCATGTAAGTGACAAGTTTCCAGTACTTAACTGCTGTTATGAACAAGCAGTGCATGGCACGTGGCATAGCGAGTTGCTTCACTTTAAATTGGCATGGCTTGTTCTGCATTTGTCACATGCCCTACCCATAGTTGCTTGCAAATTCCTGTGCAGGAACGGTGGGGGAACATACCTACAGCTACAGTGTGGACTAGCCCCTAGGTTGGTTAGTTACCTGGCAATGTAAGCCACTGTTTATTTTGACAATACTTTTTTGCATCTGCAGTTTATGATGAAAAAAAGAGAGCGCTGATTGGACAGCTGCGAAAATACCCAGAGAAACTTATCATCCACTGTAAGGACCTTAGAGTTTTCCACTTCTGTCTGAGGTATACCAAGGAAGAAGAAGTAAAAAGGGTAAGCGTAGCCACATTATTGGATTTTAAATTGCTGTTCTCTGAAGTCTCTGATAGAAGTAAGCAGGACAGAGCTTTCTAATAAGGAGAAATAAATTTAGAATCGGTGGAGATGGGGAGGCTGGCTTGAGGAATTGTTGCTTCAAGCCAAGAAGTAAGTTACTCCATTAAGCTATTGGAAAGTGCCGTTTCACTCATTTCAGGTAGCCTTAGCTTTTGCTGTTTTCTTTGGGTCTTTTGCAGCTTTAAATATCCAGAGTTACTGGGTCTTGTCTGCTGCTTCACTAGAAAAATGTTACTGTTGCAGGGTATAAAGATTGGTGAGGTTCCTATGCATTTGAAAGACTGAGCTCGGGGTAAGTGAGCAGAGATGAGGGCATGCATACAAAGATAGATCCATGCTCTGGACCCTTCTCTTTGAGTGTACCCCTGAAGCACCCCCACCCCAATTTTTGTGCAGCCCTCAGCATGTACTAACTGTCAGTGACCCTTGGGAGGGAAAAGATTCCCAAGTTCTCAGTAATAGCCTAAAATGCAATGGGCTTCCTCTACTTCTACTGTATAATGTAAAGTAACTCTAAAACTAACAAACGCAGTTTTAAAAACTTTACCAGTTGCATGGTATGCGCTGCTTATGTTGATCTGTCACATTGATGTTTTACAAAGTTGGGTTGATTTCTTGCCGGAGGTCATGCAAATCTGTGACACTGGGGGAGAGGCCATGCTTCCTGAGCTTGAGACTGTGCTCCTCCTCCACTAGAGACCACAGCTAAACTCGTTTCTGTAAGAAATGTAGTTCTCCCTCTGTTCCCCTTCCTTTGTCTCCCCCCCCCCCCCCCCC